>JAKVIS010005352.1:0-12262 GCA_033119425.1 Bufotes viridis | reverse complement strand
TGCTTTAAAACATCCAGTGTGTGCATACGATCAGGTATGAAGTTGTATCGATCAGATAGTGTAAGGGTTACGCCCGCTTCACAGTGACAGACCAAACTCTGACAGACCAAACTCCCCGTTTAACGCACCGCAAACAACCGCAAACAGTCCATTTGCACAACCGCAAACTCCCCATTTGCACAAGGTTGGATACCAAGCTAGCCATGTCCCGTTCCTTGTCCTCACTGACGTCATTGAAGGTCTCTTCCTCCACCCATCCACGTACAACACCAAGGGTCCTCAGAAAGGTGACAACAAGCCCCCTGGGACACCTGCTGTGGCCTACTAATGAGAAATAGGTCAATGCATGAATAATTACCATGGACAGATGAGTAAAAGAACTAGTCACGCTCAGAGGAATAAGGAATAATGTTCCTCCTGTACCTACAGGGGTTGAAGTACAGGATAGAGGCCTCGAGTAGTCGCCGAGGAATCCATCGTGGCATCTGGGACAATATTGAAGTCCCCACAAAGAATTAGATGGCCTTTTTTCACTTTGTTCACCTTCGACAGTACTTTGTTTAGGAAGTGAATTTGATGATTATTGGGAGCATATACCACCGCTATTGTATACATGATATTATTCACCAGGCACACTTGAATGATATACCTGCCATTGGGGTCTATAACTGAGGTGCATGGGGAATAAGATACAGAATTTATGATAGCTAATATGACACCCCTTTGTTTTTTCCGATAATTGGATTGTATTACATGGGGGAATTGATGATGGCGTATCCTGTGAGCGTCACCACTGATTATATGCGACTCTTGAACACAAAGAATATCTGCTTTCACAGCCAGAGCCTCAGCCCACAGGTAAGATCTTTTTAGGGGGCTATTAAGCCCTTTGACGTTAAGAGATAACAGATTAAGACTCATTACCTATAGGCAGAATGCTCAATGGCCCAGAAAGGGCTGATGCATATTCAACACAGAGAAACTTCCAAGGAACAGAAATTACCAGTGTATACCGTAACATAGGCAATATGGCGACCTGGTTACAGGATGCGGATGGTTGGCGAGTAGTACCATGAGACAAGACCTGAGGTGCAAAAAACAGGAAAAACAAAGCAAACCTAAGGCAATTAACGAAAAAATAACAGTTATAGACCGGAGTGGGAAAATTATCTCTAGGTATGGAATATCCCGGTTTTGAACAATTACGGGGGTAAAAGTTCAGTTTTCACAGGGCGCATCCTAGCACAAGCACCTAAAGAGAAGCTTTCAATGCTTTGTATCCCTTTTGGATCCAACAGTGTGCCATTCTGAAGATAAATGCTGTGGTTGAGAAAAACGGTCATCCTCAGGCATGAAAGGAGTGATGTTCCATGACTTCAGCAGACGTCGGCCGTCCTACACAGTAGAGATAGCAGTAGTTTTACTGGAAACTCCACTTGTATGCAATCTTATGATCTTGCAGTGCCACTGTGATAGGCACAAACGCGCGCCTTTGGCGTAATGTGATGGCTGAAAGATCTGAGTACCGATTGATAAGGCACAGGCAATTCAGCAAGATGGCGTGCTGCTGTGAGGGCGGCTTCCTTAGTCTGGAAAAAATGGACGTGGGCCAGCGCATCTCTAGGAGCTGCATCTGGTAGATGTTTGGGCTTGGTAATTCGATGTGCCCAGCAATTATCAAGTCTCTAGCAGAAAGAGACAGTAGTAACTTTTGTAATAAAGCTTGAATATAGGTCATGAGTTCTGAAATTCCAATGTCCTCCGGAATGCCACGGAATTTGATATTATTTCGTCTGAGACACTATGCGGCCATCACGCTCGGCAGCCAAGCCACGTCCCCCCGAACAAAGATTTTTTAAATCGAACACAGAAAAGCAGTATTTCACTGGTATTAATAAAATGTAGCTATTTCTACGGTTTATGCAAAAGTGGTTTGTGTACCCAGAACAAGGATTTTTTTTTTTAATAAGACACAGAAAAGCAGTATTTCACTGCTATTAATAAAACGTAGCTATTTCTACGGTTTATGCAAAAGTGTTTGTGGACCCAGAACACGGATTTTTTTAATAAAACACAGAAAAACGTTGGTATTTCTATGCTGTATGCACAACAGTTTTGTGAAGCAAGAATATTGCTTTTTTCCCACACAAAAAAAAAAAAAAAATGTATTCACTATTTCACTGCAGAAATGTCAAATGTGTATTTGGGTGGTATATTTGGAACTGCTTTGTGGACCAGGAATACTTCTATGTTTCCCAAAAATACACTGAGGCTCTATTTCACGGCAGAAATGTCAAATGTGTATTTGGGCGGGGTATTTCAAACTGCTCTGTAGACCAGGAATAACGTTTTTTTCCCAGGAAACACACTGATGCACTATTTCCCTGCAGAAATATGAAAATGTATTTGTACGCTGTATGCACAACTGCTTTGTGAAGCAAGAATATAGCTTTTTTCCCACAAAAAAAAAATTATTCACTATTTCACTGCAGAAATGTCAAATGTGTATTTGGGCGATGTATTTCAAACTGCTTTGGGGACCAGGATCACAGCTTTTTATCACAAAAATACTGCAGAAATTGAATATACGATTTAGTGCATTGTATGCACAAGTGCTCTGTGGCACCACAGGTCTCAGACTAGACAAATGGACTATGTCACCCCTTAATTATACCAAAGGTAATGTAGGGGACTTGAGCAGCCAGAAAAAAAAGCATTTTCTCCTTCACTGAGCTACCAAAAACGATTAAGCTGATGTCCCTGCCAGGCTGGCAGACATGCAGTACACTGCAGTGGCTAAAATTGCCGCCGACCCCCACCTCTGTAACAGATGGATTTAAAGAAAAAATTCCTTGGCAGTGGCTGGGTACAGAAATGTGGGATTGCTGAAGCTCTCTCCCTCTCTATTTGCTGTATCTTATGGATTAATGTACAACAGGTTCTGCAGATTTCATCCCTAATCTGTCTCTCACAGAAGCGGCAGCATCCTATCCCTACACTGAGAAGAGCAGAGTGACGTGTGGCGCTTCATGACTCCAGCTTAAATAGAGGCTGGGTCACATGCTGCACTCAGTCAATCACAGCCACCCCATTAGTAGGCATGGCTGTGATGGCTTCTTAGGGCAAAGAAGTAAAACACTTGCTTATTGGCTGCTGTGCAGCCCTTCAGAAAGCGGGAAGAATCGCCAAACAATGGACCCGAACCAAAATTCGATACGAACTCGAACTATACAGTTCGGGTTCACTCAACCCTACTGTTAGGTCTTTCAATAAGGTTTCTGGAGTGAAATCAGTATGTTTAGAGCAAAACGCTATCTCTCTCTGCCTACTGTCTGCTCTCCCTGACGCTGAATGAGCCAGGTGCCGGACCTCAGTTCCTGTATGAAATGGTATCACTTGTTCCTGCCAGCCATTCAGGGTAAGGCTTACAGATAACATTGCTATGGTCTTACACTGAGGGGAATTACTTACATGGACCTTGATTGGCTGCTTAGAAGGCGCCAAACGTGCGGCCGAGTAAAGCCGAGCGCCGAGCATAGAGATGCTCGAGCAGAACCAATACTCGGCCGAGCATGCTTGCTCATCGCTACTCCCCAATTCTTCTAGGCCCTTGAGATTTGGAATTGCCATTTAATATGACTACTTTCATGTGTTCTTTATGATGGCTCAATGGTTAGCCCTGGTGCCTTGTAGTGCTGGGGTCCAAGATTTGAATCTGACTAAGGACAACATCTGCATGGAATTTCTTTGTTCTGCTTGTGTTTGTGTGAGTTTCCTCCGGGTACTCTGGTTTCATCCTACACTCCAAACATATACTGATAAGAAACTTAGATTGTGAGCTCCAATGGAGACAGCAAGTGATGATAATACCAGTTAAGCAAGCACTGTACATAAGTAAAATAAGTACAATATAATTGATTAAAATAAAATTTGATCAGTGGGGTCCTACCTCTGGGGCCCCATACCCCCTACAGGCCCCCTGCTGCTCCCCTGAAATTACCAGAGCAGCTGGTCACACATGTGCGCAGAAGCTCCATTGATTTCTATGGTAGTTCTGGAGATAGCCAGGTACTGCGATTAGTTATCTCCAGAACTCCCATAGAAATGAATTGAGTGGCGACATGCATGTGTGACTGCCTGCTCTGGTCATTTCAGGGGAGCAGCAGGGGGGATGGAGGGGGTACAGGGCCCCCAGTGGTAGGATCCCACCAATCTGATAGTTGACCCCTATCCTGTGGATAGAAGATAATTTTTACCTACCGGAATACCGCTTTAAGGATCAGATTTATGGAGGGATGAAATTTATCGATTCATTAACCTCTTAAGGACATAAGATGTACATGTACGCCCTGTGTATTTCCGTACGGCGGGCGGTGATCGGAACACAGTGCCTGCTGAAATTAGCGATCGCAGCAATTTAATTCAGACCTGCGGTTTGCTGTGTTTCGGGTCATTCGGGTCTCCGGTGACCCGATAACCCGGAATAGGATGGTGATCGGTGGTGTGATAATCACCAATCACCATCCTTAGATCCTGAGAGGTGGCGGTGACATCACCTCTCAGGATCGCATCCTATTGGCTGGACCGGCAGGAGGGAGTTATCTTCCCCCAGCTCTGCTATCCTCCTCCATACGCTTCCGTGGAGCCAGGAGAGAGGTGCCCATCCATCCACCTCTGAGCCTAGCACCCCCATATGAGCCACTCTAGTGCCATCTGGCACTCAAAAGTTATTAGGGAGAGGTTTAGGAAAAGGTTAGATTAGGCAGGGAGACTGAGGGATAGTTTAGCGAATTTTTTTTTTTTTCGTGCATCACCCTGATCGGGTGTCTGGGGTCCCCTAGACCCCCCAGGGGTGCTGCAGCTTGCCCCCCTCCCCCCCACACACACAAATTTTTGGGGCGCAAGGGCACCATTCAGACTGCTGATCAGCGAGTTTCTATTAGGTTTAGGGTGGGTTAGGGTATGGTATAAGTGAACGGGAACACCCTTCCCCCCACACACACATGCACACCCACACTCCCTTTGGCCCGCCGGATGTTATCAGCTGAGGAGGCAAACGCCCTGCTGGTCTCCAACTCCAATAGCCCCAGTGAGGACAAGGATGACCCCACTTTCCTCTTGTCATCCGCGTCCTCCTCTAGTGATGATGATGAGCCCCCAAGGCGGTGGAGACGCCGCCAGGAGGAGCCAGAGGACCCCCATGCCAGGGACCCTGTGGCCCACACTAGTATGGGCAACTCTGGGGCTCGTACTAGTGTTCCGGCCCACCAGATAAATCCACCTGAGCCCCCTACCGGTGAACTTGTCTGGTGTACCCCAGAGGATTTTGAGCCCGTAATTCCTGACTTTGTTGGCCAACCAGGAATCCAGATTCCCACAGTGGGCTTCACTGAATATTACTTTTTTATTTTTTCAGTGACCACTTTGTAAATCTGATGGTGGAGCAAACTAACTTGTACGCCCAACAGTTCATTGCTCAACACTCGGGCTCCTTTTTCGCTAGGTCCAGTGGCTGGACTCCGGTCAGTGCGGCCAAGATGAGGACATTTTGGGGCCTCGTGCTGCACATGGGCCTAGTCAAAAAACCCAGTTTCAGGCAGTACTGGTGTGGGGACGTCCTCTTCCAGACCCCACTCTACTGTATAGCCATGGCATGTTCCCAGTTTGAGGCCATTTGGAAATGTCTGCATTATGCAGATAATGCAGCATGTCCCCCACGAGGTGATACTGCCTATGACTGCCTCTACAAAATCAGGCCGGTCATCGATCACTTCAGGGTCAAATTTTTGGAGGCCAAATTTTTGGAGGCCTATGTACCTGGAACGGAGGTCGCTGTTGATGAGTCTCTCATTGCTTTTAAGGGGAGACTCATTTTCCGCCAGTATGTTCCCTCTAAGTGGGCGAAGTATGGCATGAAGATATACAAACTTTGTGAGAGTACCTCAGGGTACACTTACAAGTTTAGTGTGTACAAGGAGTGAGATTCCCGTATTGAACCCCCAGAATGTCCCCCCACTCTGGGTGTTAGCGGGATACTGGTGTGGGACCTTATGCACCCACTGCTACATAAGGGTTACCACATGTTTGTGGATAATTTTTATATTAGTATCCCCTTGTTACAGTCCCTCGCCGCCAGTTCCACGTCCGCCTGTGGGACCGTGCGGAAAAATCAACGTGGCCTCCCTACCCACCCCCTCCAGGTACCTACAGTATCCCCAGGGGTGAGACCTATTCCCTTACCAGTGAAAGCCTGTTGCTGGTCAGATATAGGGACAAGAGGGATGTCCTTGTACTGTCCACAATTCATGGTTACGGCATCACCCCTCTCCCTATGCGAGGTACCGCGGCAACGGTCCTCAAGCCCGATCGTATCGTAAACTAAAATTGGTATATGGGAGGAGTTGATCTCTCTGATCAAGTCCTCAAGCCATATAACGCCATGCACACAACCTGGGCATGGTACAAAAAAGTTGTGGTCTACTTGGTACAGGTTGCCTTGTACAACTCTTTTGTGCTGTACCAGAGTGCTGGCAGAGGGAAATTCCTGCAGTTCTATGAGGCAGTCCTCAAGGACCTGATCTTTTCTGACCAGGAAAGAGCAGGCTGGAGTACCTCGGTAACTGGAGGCGCCCGGATCGTCCCTGGCCAACACTTTCCAGGTGTGGTCCCCCATACTGGAAAGAAGGGACGGTCCCCAAAAAAGTGCAGAGTGTGTCACAGGAGGGGGATACGGAAAGACACCACCACTCAGTGTGACACGTGCCCCGATCATCCGGGCCTCTGCATTTACGGTTGCTTCAGGGAGTACCACACTTCCATGGAGTACTAAATTTATAATCCCCTTCCCCAAGGGGATTACACAAAAAGTTTAATAGCAAGACCCACTTTGTAAGGATCAGTTCAGGTCTGAAGTCACTTTGTGAGGCTTACATAATAGAAACCACCAAAAAATGACACATTTTAGAAACTACACCTATAATACACATATTGAAAACTGATTTACAAACTTTGTTAACCCTTTAGGTGTTCCCCAAGAGTTACTGGCAAATGGAGATAAAATTTCAGAATTTCAGAAATTTCAAAATTAAAATTTCCATTTTAATCCATTTTTTCCAGTAACAAAGCAGGGGTTAACAGTGAAACAAAACTCTATATTTATTGCACTGATTCTGTAGTTTACATAAACACCCCATATGTGGTTGTAAAATGCTGTATGGCCAAAAGGGAGGGCGCACAAGGAAAGGAGCGCAATATGTTTTTTGGAAGGCAGATTTTGCTGGACTGTTTTTTTGACACATTGTCCCATTTAAAGCCCCCCTGAGGCACCTCTAGAGTAGAAACTCAATAAAAGTGACCTCATCTAAGAAACTACATCCCTCAAGGTATTTAAAACTGATTTTACAAACTTTGTTAACCCTTTAGGTGTTCCACAAGAGTTATTGGCAAATGGAGATGAAATTTCAGAATTTCTATTTTTTTGTAACCTTGCCTCACAAAAATGCAATATAGAGCAACCAAAAATCATATGTACCCTAAAAATAGTCCCACCTTATTCCGTAGTTTCCAAAATGGGGTAACATTTTGGAGTTTCTTCTCTAGGGGTGCATCAGGGAGGCTTTAAATGAGACATGGTGTAAATAAACCAGTCCAGCAAAATCTTCCTTCCAGAAACCATATGGTGTTCCTTTCCTTCTGCACCCTGCTATTTGATTATACAGCAGTTTACAACCACATATGGGGTGTTTCTATATACTACAGAATCAGGGCAATAAATACTGAGTGTTGTTTGGCTGTTAACCCTTGCTTTGTTACTGGAAAAAATGGGTTAAAAAAAATTTGCCAAAAAATTTTAATTCAAAAATGTAATCTTCATTTGCCAATTACTCTTGTGGAACACCTAAAGGGTAAAGATGTCCCGAACTATTCGCCGGCAAACAGTTTCCGGCGAACATCGCATGTTCGCGTTCACCGCGGCGGTCGAACATATGCAATGTTCGATTTGCCCCCTATAATTTATCATTGATCAAGCTTTGACCCTGTACCTCACAGTCAGCAGACACATTCCAGCCAATCTGCATACCCTCCCTCCCAGACCCACCCACCTCCTATCAAAAAGCAAGGGCAGCATCTATCTTAGATTCATTCTGAAGCTGCAGTGTTAGTTAGAGCAGGGAGAGTGCTGCTGCTGCTGAATTAATAGGGAAAGCGTTAGATAGGCCAGTGTTCTGTGTCCACTCTAGTCCTCAAAGACTCATCAGCCTCTTTCACACGAGTGTGTCCGGATTAGGCCCCATTCACACGTCCGTAGTGTGTTGCAGATCCGCAACACACCATGCGGGCACTCCCCATAGAGATGCCTATTCTTGTCTGCAAGCTGCGGACTAGAATAGGACATGCTCTATCTTTTGCGGAGCCGCATAGTGTGCTCTCCGCATCATTTCCGGCCCCATTAACAATGATTGGGTCCGCATCCATTCTGCAGAATTGCGGAATGGATGCGGACAAAAATTGCGGATTTGTGAATGAGGCCTTAGGTCCGGATGCATTGCGGATGCGTTCAGTGAAAACTGTGCGATTTCACAGGCAAAGCCATTCAGTTTGGCCTTGCGTTCAGTTGTTCAGTTTTTTCCGCACGGGTGCAATACGTTTTAGGGGTTTTTCACGCGCGTGAAGTTTACAAACAACATCTCCTAGCAACCATCAGTGAAAAACGCAATGCACCCGCACTTGCTTGCGGATGCGATGCGTTTTTAACGCAGCCCCTTTCACTTCTATGGGGCTAGGGCTGCGTGAAAAACGCAGAATATAGAACATGCTGCGAATTTCACGCAACGCACAAGTGATGCGTGACAAAAATACGCTCATGTACACAGACCTATTGAAATGAATGGGTCAGGATTCAGTGCGGATGCTATACGTTCACGTCACGCATTGCACCCGTGCGGAAAACTTGCTCGTGTGAAAGGGGCCATCTTCTGTAAGGACAGCGTCTTGACAGGACCCCAAAAAGCCCTTTTTAGGGCTGGTACATCAGTCTGCTTTTATTTATTTTTTCTATATATATATATTGCAGTTGCCTGCCAGTGTTTGAGAGTCCGCAGGCCCACAGACTGTGCTGTGTGCACACCACTCATATAGAGTGGCACAGTACCTTGCAGATAAAAAAGTCATTTAATTTTTACCCTTTAATATAATTGCAGTTGACAGCCAGTGTGTGTCAGGCCCACAGACTGTACTGTGCCCACTGCCCACCACTCATATAGGGTGTCAAGGTACATCGCACGGCGCACGCGCAGTGACCTAAAATTTAAACGAAGTGGACCGAGCATGGGTCTTTTTCCATCTCCCGGTTCCAAAAATCTATTCACTACACCGGCCCTGACCCTGATAAGGGACAAAGCAGAGATTAAACTGATAGGAATAGTACTTAGTTAACACTAGTTGCATTGGTGGCAAATTCCATTGCAAGTGCCCAAAGTTATAAGGAAGTGGACAGAGCAAGCTTTTTTCTCTATCTTCCCATGCAAGGATTTAATTCAATACACGTCCCCTGATAGGGGACTTAACAAAGATTAAAATGGTAAGAATAGTAGTTCACACTATTTGTATTAGTGGCCCAGTACATTGCACGGCGCATGTGCAGTGCCCCAAATTGAAAGGAAAAGGACCGACCAACCATCTTTTTTCATCTCCCGTTTCCTAAAAGCTATTCCATACACCGGCCCCTGATAGGGGACAAAACAGAGATTTAACTGGTAAGAACAGATTTTTACGGAGCTGGGTATTTTTGGCCGCGTTACTGAAGGCTCATGCACAATGGCTGTAGGCTCATGCGTCCTTTTGCGGAGGTGACAAACCTGGTCAGTCAAACCCAAGGCAACATCATCGACCTCATCCCATATGCGTTTTTTCTGGAGTCTGCCCTGCGAAGAGTGCTGGATAAGGCCGTAGATGAGTCTGAAGAAGAGGAGTCAGAGGAGGAAGGTGGCTTTGAGGAGGTGGAAGACCAACCACAGCAAGCATCCCAGGGGGCTTGTTGTCAACTTTCGGGGACCCTTGGTGTTGTACGTGGCTGGGTGGAGGAAGAGACCTTCAATGACGTCAGTGAGGACAAGGAACGGGACATGGCTAGCTTGGTATCCAACCTTGTGTTGCGGTTGTTTGCGGTGCTTTAAACGGGGAGTTTGGTCTGTCAGAGTTTGGTCTGTCACTGTGAAGCAGGAGTAACCCTTATACTACCTGATCAATACAACATCATACCTGATCGTATACACACACTGAATGTTTTAAAGCACGTTATTCCAAACAATTTAGGAATGTTAGGTGATTTATGACCTTTATGTATTAAAACCCGACTCTGCATCAACTACGTAATTTTCCATGAGAGTTTTGCCATGGATCCCCCTCCGGCATGCCACAGTCCAGGAGTTAGTCCCCTTGAAACAACTTTTCCATCACTATTGTGGCCAGTAATAGTCTATGGGGGTTCGCCCGTTCGCGAACATTTGCGGAAATTCGCGTTCGCTGTTTGCGAACTGAAAATTTTATGTTTGCGACATCACTACTAAAGGGTTAACAAAGTTTGCAAAATCAGTTTTGAATACCTTGAGTGGTGTAGTTTCTTAGATGGGGATCACTTTTCTGGAGTTTATACTCAAGGGGGCTTCAAATGGGACATGGTGCCTCACAAAAATGCAAAATAGAGCAACCAAAAATCATATGTACCCTAAAAATAGTCCCAACAAAACTGCCACCTTATTCCGTAGTTTCCAAAATGGGGTAACATTTTGGAGTTTCTACTCTAGGGGTGCATCGGGGTGCTTTAAATGGGACATGGTGTAAATAAACCAGTCCAGCAAAATCTGCCTTCCAGAAACCATATGGTGTTCCTTTCCTTCTGCACCCTGCCATTTGATTATACAGCAATTTACGACCACATATGGGGGGTTTCTATAAACTACAGAATCAGGGCAATAAATATGTGAGTTTTGTTTGGCAGTTAACCCTTGCTTTCTTACTGGAAAAAATGGATTAAAATGGAAAATTTGCCAAAAAATGAAAATTCTGAAATTTTATCTCCATTTGCCAGTAAATCTTGTGGAACACCTAAAGGGTTAACAAAGTTTGTAAAATCAGTTTTGAATACCTTAACCACTTCAGCCCCCCTAGCTTAAACACCCTTAATGACCAGGCCACCTTTTACAATTCTGCACTACACTACTTTCACTGTTTAATGCTCTTTCACCGTTTAATGCTCCGTCATACAACTTACCACCCAAATGAATTTTACCTCCTTTTCTTCTCACTAATAGAGCTTTCATTTGGTGGTATTTCATTGTTGCTGACATTTTTACTTTTTTTGCTATTAATAAAAATTTTACGACATTTTTGCAAAAAAATTACATTTTTCACTTTCTGTTGTAAAATTTAAAAAAAAACTACATTTCTATATAAATTTTCCGCAAAATGTATTGTTCTACATGTCTTTGATAAAAAAAATCCAATAAGTGTATATTTATTGGTTTAGGTAAAAGCTATAGCGTTTACAAACTATGGTGCAAAAAAGTGAATTTCTGCATTTTGAAGCAGCTCTGACTTTCTGAGCATCTGTCATGTTTCTTCAGGTACTAAAATGTCAGGATAGTATAAATACCCCCCAAATGACACCATTTTAGAAAGAAGACACCCCAAAGTATTCGCGGAGGGGCATGGTGAGTTCATGTATCATTTCATTTTTTTCACAAGTTAGCGGAAAATGACACTTTCTGAGGAAAAAATAAAAAATAAAGTTTCCATTTCTGCTAACTTCTGGCAAAAAAAAAAAAATAATCTCCCACAGACTCACTATGCCCCTCAGTGAATACCTTGGGGTGTCTACTATCCGAAATAGGGTCATTTGTGGCGTGTGTTTACTGTTCTGGCATTTTGGGCGGGGCAAAATTGTGAGCATCCCTGTAAAACCTAAAGGTACTCGCTGGAATTTGGGCCTCTTTGCGCACCCAGGCTGCAAAAAAGTGTTACTCATGTGGTATTGCCGTACTCAGGAGAAGTAGGGCAATGTGTTTTGGGGTATATTTTTACATATACCCATGTTGGGTGATTGAAATATCTCTGTAAATTGTCAACTTTGTATAAAAAAATTTAAAAAGTTGTCCTTTACAGAGATATTTCTCACACAAAGTATAGGTATATATAAAAATACACCCCAAAACACATTGCCCTACTTCTCCTGAGTACGGCGATACCACATGTGTGACACTTT
>JAKVIS010005351.1:0-12163 GCA_033119425.1 Bufotes viridis | reverse complement strand
CTTTGATTTAATGCTCTGTATATACATGGATTCTTTTCTCTTTTGATGAGGGAGGACATAAGTTTCGTTCCTTTATCCCGCGCACTGAGTAATATCTAAATTTGGAATACTGGTAGGCCTTTGCACATTGGATGTTTAGGTGGTCTTTTTAGCTGGGATCTCAATCGGGTCAGTTCCACTTGAGCCTCTAGTGTCCTTTAGCGTTTGTGCATGGATTCTTTGTCTGCGATCTGTGTGAGGAGGGAGGTTAAAAGGTGTTGCCTTTCCTTTTTAATCTTGCTGCCAAGGGCTATTAGTTCTCCCTCGCATGACTATCTTGTGCATCTCCCATAGGGTAGTAAGTGACATTCCTGGCGTGGAGTTTCCAGAGAAGAACCAGGCTAGCTTTTGTTCTAGTGTTTTGACGCCTGAAATCCTGTCCAGTAGCGCTTTCATTCAATTGTTTGTATGTGTTAGGTAAGCTGGAGAAATGTAGGACTGTGGAGACTGGGGCATGGTCTGAGACCGTTACAGGGTCAATAATGGAGCTTTCGATCATGTCAATTGAGTTGCTGGATATAAATATATAATCAAGTCTTTTGTGCGTGTTGTCGTGCGGAGCCGAGAAAAGGTATAGTCGCTTCCGCCTGGGTGTACTAGTCCCCATGTGTCTATTAAGTGAATGTCAGAGAGATAGCTGTTAATACATCCCAGCGCCAACTGGGTCAGTTGTGAAGTGCTGTCAGACATGTCAGCATGGGGTCTTAAAGTGACAGTAAGGTCCCCTCCCTAGTAACCAGACGCCTTCAGTTTATGAAGGGTGTTCTTAATCCATTGTTTTTGGCCTCTATTAGACTATAAAGGCTAGCTAGGGTGATCTTCTGAGTGTGCGTATGACACCTTTCACAAAATGAAACGGCCCTCAGGGTCCGTCTGAGTAGTCATTAATGTGAAAGGGACATGTTTAGAGATTGCTATGCCCACCCCACGTCAGCTTTCTCAAAAGCACTAAAGAACCAGTGTTCGAAATAGGATTTCTGAACTTTAGTGTATATTCAATTGTCTAAAGTGCAGTTCCTGAAAGAAGCACACATCTGTGTGCGATTTCATAAGGGAGACCAGTGACCTAAGTATATTAAAACCCCTCACATTGAATGTGGTACACCTAAGTTTGAATGACATGAGTGATAGGTGATTGGGTGGGTGGCTGCTGGTTACTAGTGGACAACATAGACCACGGGTAAAGGTGCAATAAACATGAATAACATCAAACAAAACAGTAATTAGAGTAACAGGCACTCTGAGGTGATGGTTCCTATAGCTAGCAGCGTCGCAGCAATTGCAATTAGATGCGACGGAGCGGGCGTAAGAGGCCATCTAGTAATGCGCGGTACCAGGTCTGCACTAAGAAACTCCTGGTATGGGAGGGGGTCAGTACGCTTCCAGGTCATCAGAATATCGATCAGCCCTCCTACAAACCTGGCGCTGAATTGTCTGTTGCTTTATATTGGTCTAATTAGCAGTAAAGTATAGCGGTGGGAACTCCCTCCACGCTTAGCTAAGGAAAGAATGGGGGATGTCAGTAAACAGTTAGAGTCCAAAAAGTACTTGCATGCTCGGCAGGTGCGAGGGTAGACGGAACAGTCCACAAGTGGTTGCTGCCCGTCGGGTAATGATGTCAGGCAGGGTGTGTTGGCAGGGCTCAGAAGAGAGTCATCACCTCAAGTGTCCCGAAGCTTGTGTGCGGTCCGTTTCTTCTGTGGGGCCTTTGTCTACTTCATGGCCCCTGAAAGTCCGGCAGGGGAACCCTATTCCGGCAGAGGGTAGCCACAAGGGATGTCCAGCGGGTCGGTTTGTAACAGCTCCCACGCTGTCTGTAGATCTGATGGCAGGCGTATGATGCACCACTGTCCCCAACCGCGAATGTGAGACCAAAGGAGAAAGCCACTTATATGGGACCTTGACATGGCGCTAAATAGTCCGTAACAGGCCTCAAGGCCCTCCTCTTGCTCAGCGTGAGGGGCTAGGTCTTACTATAGTGGAGATTTTAGCTCCTCCAAAAGCAATATCTTTCTTGCCTCTTGCGGCCTGCATTAATGCCGCTGCATCCACATACCTCAGGAGGCCGAGGACTATGTCCCTGGGGTTCTCAGTGTCTTCGGGCTTCGTCCGTAGAGCTCTGTGAATCACGCTCTATGTGAATCTCAAGCTGCTCTAGTGGTTCCCAGTAGAAGGGAGAAGATGGCTCCGGCGGCTTCTGGCAGGGCTTCATGCAGGACATCTTCGGGGAGACCGCATATGCAGAGGTTTTTTCTCCTGCTGCGGTTTTCTTGGTCTTCTATAAGCGCATAGGCCGTGTCCAAGGAGGCTGCAATGGCTGCGGTGTTGTCGCTAGCAACTTGAACATAATCCAGGATAGCTGTCTGGTTGCCTTCAAGAGTCTCTACACGCCTGCCAATATGTTTTACATCTGCCTTTATTTCTTTTTAGTTCCTGCATGATCAAGGTGAGGGCTGTCGTCAAGGCATGCTGTATGAACTGCCTGGAGATCGGGTCTCTGCTCAGTGGTGCTGGCCCTTCTACCTGGTCAGCAGTGGTCTCCTCTTTCCCTTCCAGGCCTTGTCTCCAGTCCTCATGTTCCGGCGGCGCCTATCTTGGAAGCAGACTGCCCAGCCGTTGAGGGTTTCTTGCTCAGGAATTTCTCCATATCAGAGACGCTGTGTTCAGGTTTGCTGGTGTCAAGCTTGTCTTTAGGCAAGCTTCTGCCGATTTTGCCCATTCTGTAAGCAATTTTAGCTAGTTTGTAGGGTTGCAAGGAGGAGAGCTCTCCTATATGCGTCTGACTTGGTTGGCAGTCAGGCTCAGCCCCTAGTAGATATATTCTTATATATAGGAGAAGTTATTAGAGTAGTTATATTCTTATACATAGGAGCAGTATTATAGTTGTTATATTCTTTGTACATAGGAGCAGTATTATAGTAGTTATATTCTTGCACATAGGAGGCAGTATTATAAGTAGTTATATTCTTGTACATAGAAGCAGTATTATAGTAGTTATATTCTTGTACATAGGAGCAGTATTATAGTAGTTATATTCCTGTACATAGGAGGCAGTATTATAGTAGTTTTATTCTTGTACATAGGAGGCAGTATTATAGTAGTTATATTCCTGTACATAGGAGGCAGTATTATAGTAGTTCTATTCTTGTCCATAGGAGAGGATAGACGTGTGCTGCTGAGCTCCCTGCAGGGAGGGCATGGCTTCTGACCCAGGTGGAGGGGAGGGAGCTGGGCTGATGATCCTGGGAAAGCCCAGAGCTTGGAGTGCGGCCTGCAGCATGGAGATGGTGGAAGCGATAATCTGGAAATGGTGGCTTGTGAGTCTACTGAAACTTGTAGTGCTTCTGGATTAAGTACAACTGTGACAAAGAAAAGTTTGTTTAAACTGGAAAGGCGCATTTCTAAGTTAAGAGATGAGATTAAGACAGAGACTGATGCAAAGAAAAAGCTGATGAAGTATGAATGCCTGGATGACTGCACACGTGAACTTGATATGTTAAAAGATAAACTAGATAAAGGTAAAAACACAATACCTAAAGTGGAAAGCTGGGCAACGGAGAAAAGAGGAGGCCAGAGCCCAGAATGTGAAGATAAAAGAAATCATAGAAATAAAAAGTAAAGATTATGGCGATGTGTACAATATGGTGAAGCAAGGAAACCCTCAGAGATGTGTGGGTGCAGCGCCTGGAGGGTCACTGCTTTCAGGGTCTCTATGTATGGGGTCCGAGCAGTCAGTCTCTGAAAATGCTGGGAATACTAATGGAACAAAGTGTGTCATCCAACAAGAGGTTAGTTGCAGTGGACTCAGCTTGCAACTCTGGTGAAGTTAATGCGAGCAGCAATCCTGTGTGTGAACAGGAGAGTGCTTCATGTGCGGACATTGTGGATGAGACCCCGCTCAGTGCTGTGAGTGAGACCCAGCTCAGTGCTGTGGGTGAGACCCCGCTCAGTGCTGTGGACGAGACCCCCGCTCAGTGCTGTGAGTGAGACCCCACTGAGTGTTGTGGATGAGACCCCGCTCAGTGCTGTGAGTGAGACCCCGCTCAGTGCTGTGAGTGAGACCCACTGAGTGTTGTGGGTGAGACCCTGCTCAGTGCTTTGAATGAAACTCAGCTCTCAGAGGAGACAGCTATACAGACTGGAGCAGACATGGAGGTCAGTATACAGGACCCTCAGGCGTCCGCAGTGTCAGGTGCACAGCAGTCTGGAGCAGACATGGCCCCTTAGCCGTCCGCGGTGTCAGGTGTGCAGCAGTCTGGAGCAGACATGGACCCTCAGCCGTCCGCGGTGTCAGGTGCACAGCAGTCTGGAGCAGACATTGACCCTCAGCCGTCCGCGGTGTCAGGTGCGCAGCAGTCTGGAGCAGACACAGGTGGATCTGCAGGACGATCTGGAGTCAGTAAGCCTGTAGAGGAGAGGCCCAGCACTGATCCTCCTGCTCACCGTCCACAATTCAGGAGACTGTTCTCCAATGTCACAAGGCCGGCTATCCCTCCACCTCAGAGAAAGAACGCTGTTAGGATTAAGTATACGGGTCCAGAAGAAAACCTCCCTCCAGACTGTACATAGGGAAAGCACTTCTGAAGGACTTCATGAGGTTTAAGGCATCTGAGGTGTACGCCCTGATCCACATCCCTCCAGCAGGATCTATGACGTCAGCTTTAAACTACAGTATGATCTGGACTTATTCTGGAATATATACAATGACACGAAAGAACAGTCAATCTGGGAGGATCTACAGGTGATCCAGCTGTCCAAGCCTCAGGTAGTGAGGGCCACCATCTTGTTCCAGTCTGAGGTGGTGGCGCTGGCAGATCTGGAGCACTGGCTGAGCAGAGCAAGTGTCTGTTGAAGAGTCATCCGGAAAAAATCTATGATGAGGAAGACATCTGGAATGGCGGATACACCGTGAGGATACAGCTAGAGCAATACAATGGTGTGACCAGACATCTGCCGCACTCCTTCTACCTGGGCTCAGAGAGAGGGATATGCTACTACCCCGGTCAGCCGCGGCTGTGTCACAGATGTGGGGCAGGCACCTTGCCATCAACTGCTCCGTATTAAGTGCTCATTTTGTGGACAGTTTGGACATTCAAAGGACGACTGTACAGGTCGGTCATCTGTAATTTGTGTTTAGGAGCTGGTCATGCACTCTGGGACTGTCCGCATCGGATCACAATAACGGCAGTGATAGATCTTCTTAGAGGCCATGGAGGAAGGTCAGGAGGATGCCACTGCAGATACAGCCCCAGAAGCTGACGGTGCTCATACTGAAGAAATGCAAAGTACTAGTGACCCTGTTGTACAGAGCGATGGCCCTCCTGATGCACTACAAGTACCAGCAGAGTTAGAGACTGATCGTCCATCTACTCCATTACAAGTGCCAACATTTGCTGAACCAGAAGTACCAGCCACTGAAAAGGCTTCAAATCCAGAAATCCTGCTGTGGAAACTAAAGTACCACCTGTAGCACTACAAGTACCAGCCACTGAAGAGAATTCTCATACGCAGAGTAAAGTGACCAGTAAACCAGTTGCCAAACCACCTAAAGAACTGCCCTCACGTCTACAAAGCCTGACGGTCCGGCTGCAGGGCTCAGGAGGCTCAGGAAGCCCTCTGTGGATGAAGAGGATTCCAGACTGTAAAAAGAAAGAACAGCGCAGCAAAGAAACCCCGGATCCGCCAGTGCTGGCCATAACCTCCGGGCAGTACAGTGCGCTAGGGGAAGGAGAGTCAGAGGAAAAAGTAGAGAGTGGAGTATGCTTCTTCACATAACCCTGATGGTGACCCCCAGGAAGATGAACCTGACCCCCCAGTGTCCACCAAAAGATGGGGCACTACAGGTCACAGCAGCGGAAGGAGAAAAAAGAGCAAGAAAACTAAGTGACCTGGATGAGGCTGAGAATCAGCTCTATACAGTGGCGTATCTATCACGAGGCAAACAAGGCATTTGCCTAGGGCGGCACTTCAATGGGGCGGCAAGATGCCTTGTTTGCCTCAGTGATAGATTTTTTTGTCCGGGCTGCGCTGCTGAGGGTGCGCCGGCGCCGCTCCTCCCGCCCAGCGCCGTTGTAGGTAATTTATTCACTCCACTTGCCTGAGAGAAGCGCCGGAAGACTCACACAGGCGCACTGGCAGAGGCATTGAAGTGCGCATGCGCCTGCCAGTGCGCCTGTGAGTCTTCCGGCGCTTTTCTTCTCAGGCAAGTGGAGTGAATAAATTACCTACAACAGCGCTGGGCAGGTAGAAAATCAGTGGAATCGGATGACACTGGGGGGAGAATCTGTGGATGACACTGAGGGGGAATCTGTGGATGACACTAAAGGGGGAATATGTGGATGACATTAAAGAGGGGGAATCTGTGGATGACACTGAGGGGGGATCTGTGGATGACACTGAGGGGGAACCTGTGGATGACACTGAGGGGGAATCTATGGATGACACTAAAGAGGGGGAATCTGTGGATGACACTGAGGGGGGAATCTGTGGATGACACTAAGGGGGAATATGTGGATGACACTAAAGAGGGAGAATCTGTGGATGACACTGAGGGGGGAATATGTGGATGACACTGAGGGGGGAACCTGTGGATGACACTGAGGGGGAATCTGTGGATGACATTAAAGAGGGGGAATCTGTGGATGACACTGAGGGGGAATCTGTGGATGACACTGAGGGGGGAGAATCTGTGGATGACACTGAGGGGGAATCTGTGGATGACACTAAGGGGGGAATCTGTGGATGACACTAAGGGGGAATCTGTGGATGACACTAAGAGGGGGAATCTGTGGATGACACTGAGGGGGATCTGTGGATGGCACTTAAGGAGGGGATCTGTGGATGGCACTTAAGGGGTGGATCTGTCTGTGGATGGCACTTAAGGGGGATCTGTGGATGGCACTTAAGGGGTGGATCTGTCTGTGGATGGCACTTAAGGGGGATCTGTGGATGACACTTAAGGGGGATCTGTGGATGACACTTGAGTGGGATCAAGGGAGGGTGTGAGGTGTGGCTGTCGTTATTCACTTTTAAATACAGGAATACAGGAAAGGATGGAGCCTAAAAGGAAGGGCGGGGTTTACAGAGAAAGGGGTTTGGCCTTGACAGGAAGGGGCGGGTCAAATTTATATTAGGGGTGCCCGAGTTTAGTCTCGCCTAGGGCAGCACAAAACCAAGATACACCACTGGCTCTATAAATGTGAACAGTGTGAAGACTAAGAACAGGCGGCAGGCGATGTACCAGCGCCTGTCTCAGGAGAGAGCGGACATCTTCTTCTTACAGGAGACTTATCTGAAGAACAATGCTCAGGTGTTTGCAGCCAAGAGAGACTGGAGACATGGAGCGTCTTTCTGGTCCTTTGGGCTGGAGAGAAATGACGGTGTGGCCATTCTCTTCCAATAAGATGGAGGTTGAGGTGGAGAGAGTCCTGGAGATCTGTCCGGGCCGCTGTCTGATGCTGGACTTTATACTGGACACTGTGTATTATAGAGCCATTAACATCTATGCTCCTCAGACTAGAAAGGAGAGGAGGGAATTATTTCAGCAGATGAAGCCATATTGTTTCACATCCAGGGTGTTTATAATGTGCGGGGATTTTAATAGTGTCTCCTGTAATGTGGATCGGTCGAGTAGTCATAAGCAGCTGAGATATGATGAGAACTTCCTTAACAATATAGTCCAGCAGGCTCATTTAGTGGATCCCTATGTTGTACATAGCTCCGGTGAGAGCCTACACTTACCATAAGGCCGGTAACGCCAGTAGAATAGACCGAGTGTATATAAAACGTGGAGTGAGGAGCTCTGATTACAGGACGAGCCCCATAGAGTTCTCTCGACCATTGTGTGGTGAGTGTCACGCTGGATCTGGCCGGGGCCGTGGTCTGTGGTAGGGGGCTACTGGAAGGCGAACAGCTCGGTGCTGCAAGATCCAAAGTTCAGGGAGGCCTTTACCACCTTCTATAATGAGCGGAGGACCACCCAGTGTATGTGTGATGACACAGCGGAGTGGTGGGAGGGTATGAAGGGTGATATCAAGCAGTTTCTCATACGTGCTGCGAGGAGGCATAGTAATGTGGAGTATATGAGGTATTCAGCGCTGAGGCTGCAGCTGAGCCGGGTATACGGTAAGATCAATAGTGGTGAGAAGGTAGATGGTAAGTACGTCACCCAGATAAAGGAGAAGATGCGAGAGCTGCAGTATGACCGCCTCAAGTCTCTCAAAGCAGAGGGGCAGTTTGATAATTGGGGGTTCACAACCCAGACCCCTATATTGCCTGTAAGAACAGGGTCAGCAGGAAGCTCATGACCAGCCTGTTAGATGAACATGGGGTGGAGCAATCAGATCAGAGGAAACTCCACAAGATTATTGGAGATTATTACAAAAATCTGTTTAAAGGCTGTCAGATAAGTGGTGACAGCATCAGAACTTACCTGAAAGGCGTCAAACTCCCAAAATTAGATCAAGCAGAAGCAGACGGCCTGGCCGAGCCCATAACTGAGGAGGAGGTGAAGAGGAGCATTGACTCCTTAAAAACCAAGAAGAGCCCGGGCCTGGACGGTCTGACCAGTGAATTCTATAAGGAGTTCAGAGATGTATTAGCCCCAGACCTGGCGCAGGTCTATAATGATTGCCTTTCTGCCAGGAAACTTCTACAGTCACAGTATAAATCTGTTCTGGTTCTCCTGGCAAAGAAAGGAAATCTAAAAGACTTAAAACTGGCGTCCATTGTCTTTACTGAACACCGATTATAAAGTTCTGGCCAAGATCTTGTATTATAGGCTGAGTGTGGTGGCGGATGACCTGATCATCTCCAACCAGGCGTGTGGTGTGAAAGGCCGGACTATAGAGGACTCATTGCTGCTGGTGAGGAAGCGGTGACGTACATCAGGCAGCACAGCGTAGGAGCATATGTGGTGGGGTTAGACCAGAGCAAGGCTTTCGATAGAGTCCATCATGACTACCTGTACCAGGTGTTGTTGGAGTACGGACTTCCTGCACGCTTCGTACAATGGCTGCAGGTTCTCTATAAGGAGGCAGTAAGCCAGCCTCTGATTAATGGTCACTTGGCAGAACCCTTCAGGACCATGTCTGGTGTAAGGCAGGGCTGCCCTCTAAGCCCATTATTATATGTCTTCAGTCTGGATCCTTTTTAAGAAAGTTGCAGGATAATAGAAATCTCTTGGGGTTGAAATGTCACCTACAGAGTAAAATAGTGGACGTGAAGTTCTGTGCTTATGCGGATGATGTGACGGTTCTGGTGTCGTCTAGTGATGATTGTGTGGCCCTACAACAGGAGATAGCAGCTTTCTCTCGAGTGTCGAATTCTGCTGTGAATATGGATAAGAGCGAGGCGTTGTGGCTGGGGGTGACCGTGGCGTCTTCTCAGTGCCCTTCAGAACAGTGCAGGACAAGATAAAGATTTTGGGAATTCAGTTTGGAACTGTAGATGATGGGAAGGTGAACTGGGAGGAGAAGCTGGCGGTGTGTGAGCAGAAGGTGCAGTGCTGGCGGCACTGGAAGCTGACCTATCAGGAGAAGATCCGCCTGCTGAAAAGCTTCCTGCTCCCGCTATTCCTCTACGTCAGTGTGGTGTTCCCAGTGCCCGATAAGTTGCTTACCAGACTGACCAATATCTTCTTCCACTTCTTGTGGGGTAATAGGGTGAATATAGTCAGGAGGAACATTGTCTATCTCCCCAGAAGGAGGGCGGCCTGTCCATGCCCTGCCCAGAGCTCTTCTTTAACCTAATGTTTCTGATGAAGAATTTCTCATTCTGTAAGAGTTCAGAGTTGAAGCTGTGGAGTTCTCTGTTTAAGAACCAGATCCAGCAGTTTGTCTCTGTGTGGTCGGTAGGTGACCCCATTAAGAGGATCTCGGGCGCATTAAGAATAACGTTTCCTGGTACGCGGTACATGTAATTAGTAAGATCATTAAATGGAAAATCTTATATGGTGATGTAAAGCAGCTCAGTAGGAAAGAGATGTATAAGAACCTGCTGATATCTCAGTTTAGTGTCCAAATCCAGTTGAAGAACGCCCCAAACCTGGATGTAAAACAGGCTGTGAGAATCCTGGAGGACCCCAGAGTCCCGCTCACATGAAGGATGTGTCATGGCTGGCATTTCACGGTAAAATGTATGTCAGGGACAATCTAAAATGTAGAAATGTGCCAGACAGATCCTGTCCTAGAGAGCAATGCCGTCAGGTACTGGAGACCATGGAGCATCTTCTGCTGGACTGTCCGTTCAGTATCCAGGTATGGGAGGCCGTGTCACTGTCCCTTCAGTTACCCCATCTAGTAGGGCAGCCGTACCCTCAGCTCTTGTATGGAGACTTCCCCCAGATCTCAGACAATATAGCAGAAGTTCCCTGTATGTAGTGAATGTGGTGACCATGTACCATCTGTGGTGTGCGCGGTGCTGCCTGGTCATCAACAGGGAACTCCTGACCGGTGATAAAATCTTATATAATATCCTGGAAAGTCTGAAGATGATATATAAGAAAGACGGGAAAAATAACCGCAATAACGTGTACTGGAGGAACATCAATGTGTCAGCATTTGTATAATGTGTTGTGATGTTTATCAAAGTGATGTAACTTTATATTATTTATTCTTTTCTATGATTTTATTGTAAATGTATTGTAATATTTTGTTGCCTGTTTTTAAATAAAAGATCATTATAGTAGTTATATTCTTGTACATAGGAGCAGTATTATAGTAGTTATATTCTTGTACATAGGAGGCAGTATTATAGTAGTTATATTCTTGTACATAGGAGCAGTATTATAGTAGTTATATTCTTGTACATAGGAGCAGTATTATAGTAGTTATATTCTTGTACATAGGAGCAGTATTATAGTAGTTATATTCTTGTACACAGGAGGCAGTATATATAGTAGTTATATTCTTGTACATAGTAGGCAGTACTATAGTAGATATATTCTTGTACATAGCAGGCAGTATTATAGTAGTTATATTCTTGTACATAGGAGGCAGTATTATAGTTGATATATTCTTGTACATGGGAGCAGTAAATTATAGTAGTTATATTCTTGTACATAGGAGCAGTATTATAGTAGTTATATTCTTGTACATAGGAGGCAGTATTATAGTAGTTATATTCTTGTACATAGGGAGCAGTAGTATAATAACTGTATTCTTCTACATAAGAACTAGTATTATAGTAGGATAGCCTGTTGCTCAGTAGTATCTCCTCCTCTTAATAACATATGTGACATTACACAAATTACACAATTGATCATGACTGGAATAAAATATAGACAATGTGGAAACAAGTTAGAAATGGGCGAAACTTTGTCAATGTTACATTTAGTCATGTCTCTGACTGAGCCTCCTTTGGTTGTCTAGTGCGAAGAACAAAGTTCCAAAAGGATTCCCTAATTAAAACCTTTCTTCTGCAATTCTCCTCCCGTGACAGGTCTGTCTGTATAGGCGGCAACTGCAAAGCAACATCTCCATGGCTCATGCTCTTCTCCAAAATCCTGCAACACCATGAAAATATTAATAGCATCAATATTATCAATACCCAAACGATGTCTCCCTCCTGAGAATTCCTAAAGCACTGCCATGGAGGTGCAGCCAATACACTGTATGTCACAGAAACTGCCCAGACGGCCTGGGATATTTTACATCCTGATGGTTTTGCAGTTTGTATAGCTACCGATTTTGCATACTCTATTTGGTAGCCGAGAAGGTAAAATTACTCTCTTGTTTTATTTGTCGCACACTAGAGGTAGTAGAATATTTAATTAGCAAATTTTTTGTGGCAGCGTAAATTTGCATAAAAATTTCGCAACTATCTTCTGTTTCGATGTAGCAGGTGTGGCGTGGGCCCAAGTAATTTTCTGGACTACTGCAAAGATGCAGCAAGTTTAAAGGGCATCTTGTCAGCAGTTTTATAGCATTATAACCGGCTGACCTTGGAGCCTGTTTAAGGCTGGTCCAGCAGGAGCTTGATCTGTGTTGGTCCCATCCTCACATGTTGGAAAACAGAAGTTTTACATACATGCAATCGAGTCAATAGGAGCAACACACGGCTGCCAGCCGTCCAGAAATTTCTGGATCGGGAGCTGTAAAAACAGGCAACTTTTTTCCCTATGTCC
>JAKVIS010005350.1:0-11424 GCA_033119425.1 Bufotes viridis | reverse complement strand
GTTTTACATTAGTCCTAATCCACATCACAAGTATCCCTCCTCATTCTTTATTTTACTTCTTATAATTAAAAGTCCATGGGTGGGTTATAGTCACCATCACGGTAGTTGGAGAGGCAATTAATTAATTAATTAGTTATTTGATTATTTAAATTCCATCTGTCCTACCATTTCACACTGGCAGAATTACCCATTTGTTGAACTACTGTTAGAACTAAGGGGGAAAATATTAACGCTACAAATCCAAGACTCAACACAGACCTGATTGGTGTTCAATGGTTTATCAAGGTGATGAGACTTCAAGACTTCCTCCAAGTTAAAAGGATTGGCCACTAATTGTTTGCTGCTGCACATATGCTGGGAACAGCACATAAAGGCAGCTAGGAATTTGTTGTTATTAAATGAAATGTAACTTTTCTCACAAAGAGGAGCTAGTATGGCAGTATGTTTGGTATCTAGCAACTTTGCTATGCAAGTAGTGTACAAATTGCTGCGTTTTTCCACTGGAAAAGTATCTGTATACTTTTGGCCACTACGTGTCTCCCTTCTACTAAATCTGCTGTTCACCCCCTGTTGTCATGCTTTTTCTGTCCCAAGTAACATAGGAGCAGAGAGACAGACTACAGGAAGTTGGGGGTGTCTACCTACCGAAGTGTGCTCCTATTTGCTCACCGGCAGCCTGCCTCTCCTAACAGCCAAACATGCTGCAAGGCAGCAGCTCATGTGGCAAACTGAGTTTTTCCAGCTGCTTAGTTCTGTGTCATGTCTCTCACTGCTATGCAATCCAGATATGACAAAGAACTAAGCATCCAAAATCAGGCTTTTGCTTTCCTATACAGTGCATGTAGGGAAGTGTGGAATCAAAGTCTTTAAGTTCAATACTATTAGACTGACATCTAAGGGACAGGCCCCGGCTATGGAGACAGCAGAAAATAACAGAGCAGCAGCTGCAGAAATAGGGGGCATTGGACAGGGAAAATTTATCTGACAGCAGTAAGATGAGGCTCCTCTGGCACAGAATTGTTGGGCAATGAGGAAGCAAACATAGTTTGCAGTGTTTGGTGAAGGTTCAGGTACGCTTTAAGCCATTGGTGCCAGTTTAACATGAGTACTTTTGTTTATTAGCAGTTTCTCCTACCTCCAGGCCGATGCCATTGTTCTAAGAGGGCTGCTGATGCAGGGTCGTGCGACCCAACCCATCCATCAGCATTTCTCGTAGTATAGTGGTAGGTATCCCCGCCTGTCACGCTGGAGACCGGGTTCGATTCCCGATCGGGAGGCCTTGCATTTTTCTTAGTAGAAACGACAATGTTAATAAAGAAAGAGAAAATATTACAGCCTCATAGAAAATATTGAAGAAACCTGAGAAATGAACCGTAGCATTTGTTCACTGTGCTTGGCAAGCTGGCAGCTCCTGGCCGGTTAGCTCAGTTGGTTAGAGCGCAGTGCTAATAACGCCTAAGGTCGCGGGTTCGATCCCCCGCACGGGCCATTCTGCTTTTTACCTCTATGTAGTAAAGGTGGCTTAACAAGTAAAATTCTGCTTAGATGTATTGTAGCAAATGACGGGATTGTGGCAGCAAATAGCATTTGTATCATTTCTGCTCACATATAGCATAGTGCCATCTCAGGGCACGCTGTGTTGATGTAAAGCGCTATATTCTTATCTTTGCGCTTTTCTTCCCAAATGGACCATTTCAAACAAAAGGAATGTTTGTCGGTTGAAATTTAACAGTGAACAATCCTTTTAGCCGACTCGATGACAGACCATTATGTGCCTGAAAAGAAGTCGGTCAGAGTTTAATATTTTTGTCCCATAGTCGGACAAAAGATCTTTCATTCGAAGAAAGATAGTTTCGTGGATGAAAGACCTTTCTTTGGAAGAACATTCCCAGAAATATCAGTTGGATCCATACCCACGGGGTTGCGCGTCAATTGGCGTGTGGCCAGTTTCAAACAACTGTACCGATGGGCGATGTAGGACCAAAAATGTTACTATCGCCACGCCAGCCAAAGCGGTAACTCTACCGGATGTTTGCTGCTTTGGTGCACCGTTACTTAGCCAGCTCCATATCTCACCGACATGTTTGGGTTCCACCCATCCCTCAGGGTGAGAGAATTCTCACCATTACACCAAGGCAGCGTTCCGAGAGTCTCAGAGAGTCCATCTGCTGAGCAATTAGGTCGGGTGAAAATACAGAGCGTTGATGTAACTTTGGATTTGGCTCAGGTACTAAAGTGCACGAAGAGCCAGTATACAGTGAGATTGGATTGAAATTTTACATGCTTTCAGCCCTGGCAGAGGATCCTCCTTCCCTTTTTGTTTAAAGTCCATTCTGCACTTGGCAGCGTCACTTAGGCTGGGAGAGGGGTTCTGATTTACTCGGATCAGTATGCTCGGCATTTACTCCTGAGTGGCATTTTCTCATTCTTATGGCTACTAGTTTGGGCTGAATTTGCCAGTAGAGGACGTTTTGGTCAAACACTGCAGCCTCTTACAAGAGAGTGTCCTCCTATGGCTGGGATTTCCTGCTTGAGTTCACTGTTCAGCTGCAGCAGAACTGGCGAGGTCATGAAATTCTCTTGTTAATCTGTATTACATTAGTCCCACCACATCACAAGTATCCTCGCGTCATACTTGTATTTTCACGAGTAATGTAGATCGCATGGGTAGTTATAGTCACCATCTTATCTTTTGATAGTTTGGAGGGCAGTTGCCACCGCTGGTGGCAGTTGTTGATTGTTCAAGATTCCATCCTGTCCTACCACATTCTCACACTGGTGTAGGAGTGACCCATTTGTTTGAACTACTGGTGGGGCCCAGGGAGAAAAATATTAACGCTCTAAATCTACAGGCTCGCACAGACCTGAATTGGTGTTCAACGGTCGGTCATGGGCATGAGACTTCGCCTCGCACTCCTCCAGAAAGTTAAAGAGCTGATTGCCACTAACTGATTTTGCTGCATTCATGAGGAGACAGCATCATAAGGCGCTGAGAATTTTGTTACTAAAGATGATAAATAATAACTTTTCCTACAAAGAGGATAGCTGTGTAGTGTGCTTGATGTCTAGCAATTTACTATGCAAGTAGTACAATTAAGCTGTATTTTACCACAGTAAATGTATGTTGCCACGTGTCATCCCTTGCACTAGATCTGCTGCTCACCCTGCTGTCATGCTTTTTCCTGTCCCAAGTGACATGAAGATAGACAGACTACAGTAGTTGGGGGTGCTCATCACCGAAGTGTTGATACTGTTTGCTCACCGAAGGCCTGCCTCCCATCTCTATGCCAAACATGCTGCCATGAGCAGCTAGCCTGTGGCAGCTGACGTCCCAGGCTGCTTGGCACCTGGTGATCGTGTCTCTACTGCTATGCAATCCAGATATGACAAAGAGCTAGCATCTAAAATCAGGCTTTCTGCTTTCCTTGCGTGCATGTAGGAAGCGTGGGAATCAAAGTCTTTGAAGTTCAATGACTAGTAGATCTGACATCTGACGGACAGGCCCCAGCTATGGAGACAGCAGAAATAACAGAGCAGCAGCTGCAGAAGAAGAGTGCATTGGACATGTTGAAAGTACTATCTGACAGCAGGTGAAGATGAGGTCTCTCTGGCACAGAATTGTTGGCAATGAGGTAGCAACATATGTCATGCAGTGTTTGGTGAAGTGTTCAGTGCACGCTTTAAGCCATCAGCTGGTTCAACATGAGTACATCTTAGTTTACAGCAGTTTCCTACCTCCAGGCTCGACAATTAGTTCTAGAGAGGCTTGATGGGTGGTCGCGCGACCCAACTCTATCCATCAGCATTCCTCGTTAGCATAGTGGTGTATCCCGCCTGTCACTGCTGAGACCTGGGTCCATCCCATCGTGGTGGGTCTTGCTATTTTTCTTAGAAACGAGAATGTTAATTAAAGAGAGATAAGATAACAGCCCTATAGAGAATACATGAAGAAACTCTGAGAAATGGAACTGCAGGACTTGTTACTGTGCTTGTATGCTTGGCAGCTTCTGGCCGTGTTAGTCTGGGTTAGGAGCTGTGTAGCTACAACGCCAGTCATCAGGGTTCATCCCAGATTAGCCATCTGCTTTTTTACCTTATGGCAGTAAAGGTGGCTTAACAGGTAAAATTTTGCTTAGATGTATATTGTAGCAATGATCTGGACTAGAAGCAGCAAATAGCATTTTGTATCATTTTCTGCTCACATATAGTATAGTGTCATCTTCAGTATGCCAGGTTGATGAAACGCTTATATTTCTATCTTTGCTTTTCTTCCCTAATGACCATTTGCGAAATAAAGTAGAATGTTTACTGTTGTGAATTTTAATAGGAACAACCCTTTAGTTTAATCATGATACATTCATTATGGCTCGAAGCAGTCGTCCATGTTTAATATTTTTGTCCCATAGCTCGACAAAGATCTCTTCATTCCCAAGAAAGATAGTTCATGATGAAAGACCTTCTTTGGAAGAAATCATTCTGCAAATACGTTATCCATTCTGCCGGCTCAGTCATCAACACGTTTGCGGCTAGTTTCCAATAACTGCATCGGCCGATATGGACCAAAGTGCTGAGGTTACGCCAGCTGTAAACGAACTCTTCTACTCAGATGTTTGCTTGCAGGCAACTGCTGTTTAACCAGCCCATATTCCTGCTGTTTGTTTCCCCCCAACCCATCCTCAGATGAGAAATCTAAATATGCACTCAAGATATTTCAGGAGTCTCAAGATCTATCTTTTCAAACAAACTAGTCAATTGAGGAAAATAGAACATTTGATTTATCCTCTTTCAGGTTCCAAAGCGCTAAATGCCTGGAAAGACAATGGCCTAGTGGATGGATTGAGTTATCTTTCAGCCCCAATCAAATGGGATCCTCTTCTTTGTTAAAGTCCATTCTACTCTTTGCAGCTGTCACTTCTAGGAGAAAAGTTGATTCCCTGAACTCAAATGCTCAGTATTGCCTCCTGAAGCTGAGTATTTCTCCTGCCAACTGTTCCAGGTTGAATTTTCAATCTCAAAGAGACTGCCTTTGGTCGTTCACTTCCGAGTTCTTTAATAAAAGAGTGTCCTCCCTATGGGTTGACTTCCTGCTAAGTCTTCATTGTTCAGCTGCTGGAGAACATAAGCAAAGTTTGGATTTCTAACGTTAATCTGTTTTACATTAGTCCTAACCACATCACCAGTATCCCTCCTATCTTATTTTACTTTATAATTAAAAGTCCATGGGTGGGGTTATAGTCACCATCACGGTAGTTGGAGAGGGCAATTAATTAATTAATTAGTTATTTGATTATTTAAATTCCATCTGTCCTACCATTTCACACTGGCAGAATTACCCATTTGTTGAACTACTGTTAGAACTATGGGGAAATATTAACGCTACAAATCCAAGACTCACACACAGACCTGATTGGTGTTCAATGGTTTATCAAGGTGATGAGACTTCAAGACTTCCTCCAAGTTAAAAGGATTGGCCACTAATTGTTTGCTGCTGCACATATGCTGGGAACAGCACATAAAGGCAGCTAGGAATTTGTTGTTATTAAATGAAATGTAACTTTTCTCACAAAGGAGGAGCTAGTATGGCAGTATGTTTGGTATCTAGCAACTTTGCTATGCAAGTAGTGTACAAATTGCTGCGTTTTCCACTGGAAAAGTATCTGTATACTTTGGCCACTACGTGTCTCCCTTCTACTAAATCTGCTGTTCACCCCCTGTTGTCATGCTTTTTCTGTCCCAAGTAACATAGGAGCAGAGACAGACTACAGGAAGTTGGGGGTGCTCCACTCACCGAAGTGTGCTCCTATTTGCTCACCGGCAGCCTGCCTCTCCTAACAGCCAAACATGCTGCAAGGCAGCAGCTCATGGGCAAACTGAGTTTTGCCAGCTGCTTAGTTCTGTGTCATGTCTCTCACTGCTATGCAATCCAGATATGACAAAGAACTAAGCATCCAAAATCAGGCTTCGCTTTCCTCCATACAGCATGTAGAGTGGAATCAAAGTCTTTAAGTTCACACTATTAGACTGACATCTAAGGACAGGCCCCCGCTATGGAGACAGCAAGTAGTAATAACAGAGCAGCAGCTGCAGAAGCTAGGGGGCATTGGACAGGGAAAATTCATCCGACAGCAGTAAGGTGAGTGCTCCTCTTGGCACGTGAATTGTTAAGCAATGAGGAGGCTAAATATAGTTTGCAGAGAGTTTGGTGAAGGTTCAGGTACGCTTTAAGCCATTGCGTGCCAGTTTTTCAACATGAGTACTGCTTGTTTATTAGCAGTCTCTCCTAAATTCTCCAGGCCGATGCCATTGTTCCAAGAGGGTCGTTGATGCAGGGTCACACCCAACTCCATCCATCAGCATTTCTCGTTAGCATAGTGGTAAGTATCCCGCCTGTCACGCTGGAGACCGGGGGTCCGATTCCTGACGGGAGGCCTTGCATTTTTCTTAGTAGAAACGCATAATGTTAATAAAGAAAGAGAAAATATTAACAGCCTCATAGAAAATATTGAAGAAACCTGAGAAATGAACCGTAGCATTTGTTCACTGTGCTTGGCAAGCTGGCAGCTCCTGGCCGGTTAGCTCAGCTGGTTAGAGCTGGTAGCTAATAACGCCAAGGTCGCTGGTTCGATCCCCGCACGGGCCATTCTGCTTTTTACCTCTATGTAGTAAAGGTGGCTTAACAAGTAAAATTCTGCTTAGATGTATTGTAGCAATGACGGGATTGTGGCAGCAAATAGCATTTGTATCATTTCTGCTCACATATAGCATAGTGCCATCTCAGGGCACGCTGTGTTGATGTAAAGCGCTATATTCTTATCTTTTGCGCTTTTCTTCCCAAATGGACCATTTCAAACAAAAGGAATGTTTGTCGGTTGAAATTTAACAGTGAACAATCCTTTTAGCCGACCGATGACAGACCATTATGGCCTGAAAAGAAGTCGGTCAGTGTTTAATATTTTTGTCCCATAGTCGGACAAAAGATCTTTCATTCGAAGAAAGATAGTTCATGGATGAAAGACCTTTCTTTGAAGAACATTCCCAGAAATATCGTTGGTCCATCTCCTGCCGGGTTTCAGTCAATCAACACGTGTGGCCAGTTTCAACAACTGTACCGGCCGATATGGACCAAAATGTTTATGGCCACGCCAGCTGAAACGAACCTTCACCAGATGTTTGCTTGTACAACTGCTGTTTAACCAGCTCATATCTCCTGCTGTTTAGTTTCCCCAACCCATCCTCAGATGAGGAATCTAAATTACGCACTCCAAGACATTTCCAGGAGTCTAAAGATCTATCTTCAAACAACCAGTCAATTGAGGAAAATAGAACATTTGATTTATCCTCTTTCAGGCTCCAAAAAGGCTAAAATGCCTGAAAGACAATGCTCAGTGGATGGATTGAGTTATCTTTTCAGCCCCAACAAAATGGGATCCTCCTTCTTTTGTTAAAGTCCATTCTACCTTTGCAGTTGTCACTTCTAGGGGGAGAAAAGTTTGATTCCCTTGAATCAAATGTCTAGCATTGCCTCCTGAAGCGGGCATTTCTCCTTGCCAACTGTTCCAGGTTGAATTTTTTCAATTCAAAGAGGACTGCCTTTGGTCGTTCACTTCCGAGTTCTTTAATAAAAGAGTGTCCTCCCTATGGGTTGACTTCCTGCTAAGTCTTCATTGTTCAGCTGCTGGAGAACATAAGCAAAGTTTGGATTTCTAACGTTAATCTGTTTTACATTAGTCCTAACCACATCACAAGTATCCCTCCCTATCTTATTTTACTTTATAATTAAAAAGTCCATGGGTGGGGTTATAGTCACCATCACGGTAGTTGAGAGGGCAATTAATTAATTAATTAGTTATTTGATTATTTAAATTCCATCTGTCCTACCATTTCACACTGGCAGAATTACCCATTTGTTGAACTACTGTTAGAACTAAGGGGGAAAATATTAACGCTACAAATCCAAGACTCACACACAGACCTGATTGGTGTTCAATGGTTTATCAAGGTGATGAGACTTCAAGACTTCCTCCAAGTTAAAAGGATTGGCCACTAATTGTTTGTTGCTGCACATATGCTGGGAACAGCACATAAAGGCAGCTAGGAATTTGTTGTTATTAAATGAAATGTAACTTTTCTCACAAAGAGGAGCTAGTATGGCAGTATGTTTGGTATCTAGCAACTTTGCTATGCAAGTAGTGTACAAATTGCTGCGTTTTTCCACTGGAAAAGTATCTGTATACTTTTGGCCACTACGTGTCTCCCTTCTACTAAATCTGCTGTTCACCCCTGTTGTCATGCTTTTTCTGTCCCAAGTAACATAGGAGCAGAGAGACAGACTACAGGAAGTTGGGGGTGTCTACCTACCGAAGTGTGCTCCTATTTGCTCACCGGCAGCCTGCCTCTCCTAACAGCCAAACATGCTGCAAGGCAGCAGCTCATGTAAGTAAACTGAGTTTTTCCAGCTGCTTAGTTCTGTGTCATGTCTCTCACTGCTATGCAATCCAGATATGACAAAGAACTAAGCATCCAAAATCAGGCTTTTGCTTTCCTATACAGTGCATGTAGGGAAGTGTGGGAATCAAAGTCTTTAAGTTCAATACTATTAGACTGACATCTAAGGGACAGGCCCCGGCTATGGAGACAGCAGAAAATAACAGAGCAGCAGCTGCAGAAATAGGGGGCATTGGACAGGGAAAATTTATCTGACAGCAGTAAGATGAGGCTCCTCTGGCACAGAATTGTTGGGCAATGAGGAAGCAACATAGTTTGCAGTGTTTGGTGAAGGTTCAGGTACGCTTTAAGCCATTGGTGCCAGTTTAACATGAGTACTTCTTGTTTATTAGCAGTTTCTCCTACCTCCAGGCCGATGCCATTGTTCTAAGAGGGCCGCTGATGCAGGGTCGTGCGACCCAACCCATCCATCAGCATTTCCTCGTTAGTATAGTGGTAAGTATCCCCGCCTGTCACGCTGGAGACCGGGGTTCGATTCTCGACGGGGAGGCCTTGCATTTTTCTTAGTAGAAACGACAATGTTAATAAAGAAAGAGAAAATATTAACAGCCTCATAGAAAATATTGAAGAAACCTGGAGAAATGAACCGTAGCATTTGTTCACTGTGCTTGGCAAGCTGGCAGCTCCTGGCCGGTTAGCTCAGTTGGTTAGAGCGTGGTGCTAATAACGCCAAGGTCGCGGGTTCGATCCTCGCACGGGCCATTCTGCTTTTTACCTCTATGTAGTAAAGGTGGCTTAACAAGTAAAATTCTGCTTAGATGTATTGTAGCAAATGACGGATTGTGGCAGCAAATAGCATTTGTATCATTTCTGCTCACATATAGCATAGTGCCATCTCAGGGCACGCTGTGTTGATGTAAAGCGCTATATTCTTATCTTTTGCGCTTTTCTTCCCAAATGGACCATTTCAAACAAAAGGAATGTTTGTCGGTTGAAATTTAACAGTGAACAATCCTTTAGCCGACCGATGACAGACCATTATGGCCTGAAAAGAAGTCGGTCAGTGTTTAATATTTTTGTCCCATAGTCGGACAAAAGATCTTTCATTCGAAGAAAGATAGTTCATGGATGAAAGACCTTTCTTTGGAAGAACATTCCCAGAAATATCGTTGGTCCATCTCCTGCCGGGTTTCAGTCAATCAACACGTGTGGCCAGTTTCAACAACTGTACCGCCGATATGGACCAAAATGTTTATGGCCACGCCAGCGAAACGAACCTTCACCAGATGTTTGCTTGTACAACTGCTGTTTAACCAGCTCATATCTCCTGCTGTTTAGTTTCCCCAACCCATCCTCAGATGAGGAATCTAAATTACGCACTCCAAGACATTTCCAGGAGTCTAAAGATCTATCTTCAAACAACCAGTCAATTGAGGAAAATAGAACATTTGATTTATCCTCTTTCAGGCTCCAAAAGGCTAAAATGCCTGAAAGACAATGCTCAGTGGATGGATTGAGTTATCTTTTCAGCCCCAACAAAATGGGATCCTCCTTCTTTGTTAAAGTCCATTCTACCTTTGCAGTTGTCACTTCTAGGGGGAGAAAAGTTTGATTCCCTTGAATCAAATGTCTAGCATTGCCTCCTGAAGCGGCATTTCTCCTTCTGCCAACTGTTCCAGGTTGAATTTTTTTCAATTCAAAGAGGACTGCCTTTGGTCGTTCACTTCCGAGTTCTTAATAAAAGAGTGTCCTCCTATGGGTTGACTTCCTGCTTGAGTCTTCATTGTTCAGCTGCTGGCAGAACATAGGCAAAGTTTGGATTTCTAGTTAATCTGTTTTACATTAGTCTGACCCTTTGTTCTTAGTGTCATACTTGTATTTTCATGATTGTAGATCTCATGGGAGTTTTGTAAGATCTTATCTTTTGATAGTTTGGAGGGCGTTGTTCGGTGGTGGCAGTTGTTGATTGTTCAAGATTCCATCCTGTCCTACCACATTTCCAGGTGTAGGAGTACACATTTGTTTGAACTACTGGTGGGGCCCAGAGGAAAAATATTAGCTTTAAATCTACAGGCTGCATAGACCTGAATTGGTGTTCAATGGTTTATCATGGGATAGACTTAGACTTCTGCTCCAGAAAGTTAAGATTTATTTATAATTGATTTTGCTGCTTTCATGTGTAGACAGCTTCAAAGCATGAAATTTTATTATTAAAATGAAATATTAACTTTTCTCTAAGAGAGCTGTGTAATGTGTTTGATGTCTAGCAACATGCAAGTAATTGTGTTTACAACTGGAAAAGTGTCTGTATACTTTGGCCACTACGTGTCATCACTTTCGCCAGATCTGCTGTTCACCCCCTGTTGTCATGCTTTTTCTGTCCCAGTGACATAGGAGCAGAGAGACAGATCTGCAGAGTTGGGTGTCACTCTCGAAGTGTAAATACTGTTTGCTCACCGGGCAGCCTGCTCTCATCTCTATGACTAGACCGCAAAACATGGCTGCAAGAGCAGCAGCTCATGTGCAGCCCTAGGCTTCCCGCTGCTTGGTCTCTGTGATCGTAATGTCTAGCTCACTGCTGCCCAATCCAGACCACTGGCAGAGAGCTAAGCAAATCCAAAATCAGGCTTTTGCATGCAGCTCTAAGAGTGCGCTGTAGGAAGCATGTGGAATCAAAGTCTTTTAAGTTCAATGCTGGTAGGACCTGGCATCTAAGAGGACAGGGCCCCGGCTATGGAGGCAAAGCAGAAAATAAAGCAGGCAGCCAGCTGCCGAAATAGGGAGGCATTGGACAGGGAGAGTTTAGCTGGGCAGCAGTAAGGAATGGAGGCTCTCTGGCACAAAAATTGTTGGGGCAATGAGGCAGCAACATAGTTTGCAGTGTTTGGTGAAGGTTCAGGTAGCGCTTTAAGCCATTGGTGCCATGTTTAACATGAGTACTTCTTGTTTATTAGCAGTTTCTCCTACCTCCAGGCCGAT
>JAKVIS010005349.1:0-12226 GCA_033119425.1 Bufotes viridis | reverse complement strand
TCACTGCATCCATAATAGCTTGTCTCTTAACCCTCTCCCCAAGCCCTCTAACATTCCAAGAAACGATTCTAACAGACATTAATTAATGAGGGAAGGAAGAAAAAAAAAAAAAAATTTTTAAACCTCTACCTTCCGGTCACTCTCCCTCCCCCCCACTTGTCCCCTCCTCCCTCTATCACTTGAAAAAATATAGAAATATATCAAATGCCCATTTGCTCCATCCAATCCAGTGATTGTTGCGGTTTCTCAAAAAATTTAATAGTCCCGTTATAGATTACTCTTAATTTCGCTGGGTACTGTAGGGAATATTTAATGTCTTTTAGCGCCAAACGTTTCTTTATCTCACTGAAACTTCTTTTTTCCTGGGTCTGTCGAGCAAAGTCAGGGAAGAATAACAGTCTAGTGCCTTGATAGTCAATGGGTTAGCATTCTCTTGCCCTTCTCAGTATCGTATCTCTATCCATGGATAGTAATAGTTTCATTAGGATTACTTGCGGCGGCCTCCCTGGGGTGGGTTTCCCCCCTGGAATCCGATGGGCTCTTTCTATTTGGAACATGGAGGAAAAATGTTCACTGCCCAGATTTTTCAAAATTACATCCTTAAGTTGTTCAACTAGCTGCCAACCCTCAACTCCCTCTGGAAATCCGACTAAGCGGATATTATACCCCCTTGATCTATTTTCCAAATCCTCCAGTTTATTTTGTAGGAGGTGGTTTTCCGAAGAAAGAGACAGAATCTTAGATTTAATCATATCCATGTCGGATTGGAGGGAGTCAACCGTCTTCTCCATGTTAAGTACTCGATCCTGGATTTTAGTCAGATCTTCTCTTATTAGGGATATAGCGCTCTGCATTGACCCGAGTTGAATAGACATCCCTTGCACTAGCATGCCGTTATTTTCTACAGCGCGCAGAATTTTTTGTACTAGAAGACTTTCCTCCCCTCCTTCCTGATCTAATAGCCCATCCTCAGATAGTTCTTCAGTTTGGGGAATTTTAACAATTTTCTTGGAGTTAATACTCATTTTTCCTTTGGTTAACCCCTTTTCATTAAGGGAGGGAGATTTCAAAAACTTATCAATTTTACCCTCTGGTGTCTTAGTCCCCAACTTTGTTCCAGAGGAGTCCACCGACCACGCTTTGGAGCCATTGCCGTTGGAGACCCTTTCAATATATATATATATATATATATATATATATATATATATATAGACTCGTTAGCCCCATAAGACGCACTTTTTTTCCCCAAAAATGGGGAAAAGTGCCCTGACGCCTTATGGGGCGTAATGCTGTACTTTTACATCGCCAGCCGCGATGCACGCTGCGAGCGGGAGGGACTGGGAGGAGAGCTGGGGCCGGCACGAGGGCCGGTGCAGTGACTGCACCCGCCCGCCCTCGGCTCTCCAGTGCTGCACTATTGAAAAATGAAATATCTAACTGACAGCCTTCAATGTTTCACCTTGACATTGTCGAGACATGGCAGCTTGTTGAGTACGGCGCGGCTGCACTGACGCCACGTGCCTGCGCCGCCTACTTTATGAATGAAGCAGGCGGCGCAGGCACGTGACGCCAGTGAGTGACGCGCCGGTCGCCCGGACTGCCTGCTTTCAACAAGCTGCCATGTGTCGGTAATATTAGGGGTGGGGGACATAGACAGGAACTTTTAATTTAATTAAATATTTTGTATTTCTATAGTGCAGGGGGCGGAGTACAGTCACTGCACCGGCCCTCCGCAACTGCCGGCCCCCAGCTCCTCCTCCCAGTCCCTCCCAGCTCGCTCAGTTTTATGGGGAGGGGTCTGAGGATGGCACTGTCATGGGATGGGGATCTGTGGATGGCACAGTTATGGGGTGGGGACGGTCTGTGGATGACACACATATATAACAGTGCCATCCACAGATCCCCCATAACAATGCCATCCACAGATGCCCCCATACAGTGCCATCCACAGATGCCCCCATACAGTGCCATCCACAGATGCCCCATAACAGTGCCAGCCCTGATGGGGGATTCAGAAGGATACTGTTACAGGGGGCTGTAACAGTATCCTTCACAGATCCCACCCATAACAGTATCCTTCACAGATCCCACCCATAACAGTATCCTTCACAGATCCCACCCATAACAGTGCGGTCATCCACAGATCCCCCATAACAGTGACATCCACAGATCCCCAGTAATAGTGCCATCCACAGACCACCATTAGTTCCCAAAACCACCAAAAGCACACCCTTTGGTTAAAAATATTTTTTCTTATTTTCCTCCCCAAAAACCTAGGTGCGCCTTATGGGCCGGTAAGCGCCTTATAGGGCTTAAAAATACTGGTATATATATATATATATATATATATATATATATATATATATATTATATATATATTTTTTTAATAAGTATTTTTTTAATTTTTGATTTTAAGAAGTCCTTAAGTGCCTTGAGTGCTCCCTCACCCCCCTTTTTTTTTTTTTTAACAAATTTTGTAGTTCCTACCTCCTTTCACACCCCGCATCTACTACCGATTTCACGCTTTTTTTCCCCTCTTTCTTTTCTTTTTTCTTTTTCCCTCTCTTTTTTTTTTCCCTAGTTCTTTTTTTTTTTTTTTTTCTTTTCTTTGTTCCCCTTTTACTCTCCTTTATTCTCTCTTCTTAAATGCCAGTCACCAAAATCTATAAACAGTATTAAACAAAGTCACGGAACTAACACAAGGCAATAAGCAAATGGTAAAGCAGAAAGACGTTTTTTGTTTTTTTTTCTTTCCCTTTTTATTTTTCCTCACGTGTCCAGCGTCCACATTTCCAGCATCCAGGAGCAGAAGTAAGCAGGGGAAAGCCAGCAAAACTGGAGCAGGAGGATAGGGCACGGAGCAGGAGACCAGCCAGTGAAGGAAGGCGGGGGAGGTGGGAACCCACTCTCCTGTAGGCAGCAACAGCAGACGGCAGTGAAAGCCCGGCGTTCCTCCCAGAAGCAGGGCAGCTGAGGGCGACTGTGAGGGAGTGAAGGAAGGGTGCTCACCCCACTATGAGCAGGCAGCAGGCTAGAGGAAAGCGGGGACCGGAGGCACAGGGAGTCCGACGTCCATCACAAGGCAGCAGGCGGCCGGCGGCAGAGGATTCAGGCGTGCCCAGGGCTCAAAACATCAGCGGGGAGCCGGAGGGCCAGAGAGCGAGGTGGCGGTTGGAGGAGGAGGAGAGCGCGACGTGACGTATTCACGTCATCACACCGCCCTCCTACTGGCCGGCCAGCTCACTTATTGAAAGGGGGAGAGATTGTGTCTTGTCTGGGCCTCATGTCCGGTAAATAATAGGTTGACTTTATGCATTGGAGCTTCCACATTTGTATTTTTTCTTTTTTTTTTTAACCTTATGGTCTACATTCATCATACAGATACGCCACTTTTGTGGTTTGAAAAAGTCAAACTGTGTGCTTGTGACTTTCTTTTAATGGCACTTGTGCAAAAAAATTTTGTGCAAGTGCCATTACTCTGCCAGTCTCACCACTTTCCTGAAAAGATGGCATGGTAAGGGTGGGTCTGGCATCCCCGCCACATTTATTGAATATGAGAATATGATTAGACACAGACGCTCAGCAGACAATATCACACATGATAGAATTAAAATAAATACAAAATAAAAAGATTGAACAGATAGAGACCACGGAAAATGAACAGAGACCTGCCTCCGTGGAGGCGAAATTCGTTGCACCCGAAGTAGTGCGAGACTTCGATAAATTTATTCGGTATCCATTTCTACATCTTTAAAAACAGTTAAAATCAGCAATCCAAAGTCGGGTTTGGTAATGAGGTACCAGCCGACACCAAACCCGACTTCAGATTCCAAATTTTAAATGTTTTTAAAAATGTAGAAATTAATACCAAATTCATTCACCGAAGTCTTGCGCGACTTCGGGTGTAACGAATGTCGCCTCCTCGAAGGCAGTATGTTTTAATGCTTTATGGAGACCGTACAGCAAGTGTTTGAAGGAATCGACTTTGGATTTATGATCCGAAGCTCGAGTCGCTGAAACCTACTTATGATCCTGTGTTCAGGTATAAGCAAGTAACACATAGCACCAACTGTTGTCTGAAAAGTTTTATTGCAGGTCCATTTGGCGTTTGTAAGATTGAGATATTGGGGTACATTTATTAACACTGGTGGTGTAAAGGAAAACTGACTTATCCATAGTAACTAATCAGATTCCATCTTTCATTTTCCAAAGGAGTTCTGAAAAGTGAAAGGTGGATTCTGATTGGTTGCTATGGGCAACAAAGCCAGTTTTCCTTTACCCTAGTTTGATAAATCTCCCCCATTGTGTTGGAATTAGTTAGGCACTACATTGCATGCGACACAGATCTGGCCATGTTGAGATAAATGAGCTGTTAAAGAAGTATTGCCATCTCAGACAATGGGGGCATATTGCTAGGGGAGCGCGGTGGCTGGAAGACCCCGGGAAATCCCGGGGTTTGTCCACCACCAAGCGCTGCTCCTATAGAAGTGAATGGGAGTGCACCGCACATGCCCGGCCCATGCTCCCATTCATTTCTATGAGGCAGACGGTAATAACTGAGCCAGCGCTCGGCTATTTTCGGCGGCCCCATAGAAATGAGAGGAGGGCGGCTGACATGCGCAGAGCGCCCTCCGTTCATTTCCCCGCTCCGTTCTCATTGTAGGTGCGGGTCCCAGCGGTGGGAACTGCACCTATCAGACAATGGGGGCATATCGCTTGTCGGAGATGGGAAAACCTCTTTACTGCACCTCATTTTCATTTTGTATTGTGAATAAAGCATTATCTTATATACTTTATGTTTGCAGCACGCTGTTGCATTCTGTTTGCTTGTACTTTTGCAGTACCCGCACCCGAGCAGTCACTTCATTTTACAGCTGTGCTGTCTAAGTTTGTGCTTTGATTGTGCTCAGGTACAGCCAGCTGAGGGCGGCCAAAAGGACTGCACGTGACAGGTAAGTGGGGAAGAAGCTGTAGCGGGACACCAGGAGGCCACCGGACAAACTCTGCTTCTGAATTGTGGAGACCATGTCCTTTGTGCGTCCAGCGGAAGGGTCTGTTAGGGGGATCTTCTGGTAGATCTGACAGGAAAACAAAAAAATTGAATGAATAAGTTTGAAAGTTGTCTCCGATTCTACCCATGATGGTGACAAAGCTGATGAATTAAGAATCCCCTAAAGTGAACCTCCACCTTTCAGCTTCATGTACCTGTATATTAAATATTTCCCACTGATAATTCCTCAGTGGTCAAAGCAATGCTCTTCTGATGCTCCAAATTGGCTGCATAGATAGTAAAAAATTCTGACTGCCTGTAGTCACCACTAGAGGGAGCTTACTGGATAACACCAGGTTATATAAAGTACTGAGCATAGGGGATGACTAGCAAAGTGGTGGCATTCTGACTGCTGGGACACCCCATCGATCACAAGAATGGAGGCCCTCTACTCAGCAGGGCCCTGAAAATGGATCAGCAGGTCAGGCATATGCACTGCCGATCCATTCATCTCTATGAGAGTCCTAAAGACAGATCAGTACAACAATTATGATCAGTGGGTCGGACCCTCAATAGTCATCTATAATCCCGTGGATAGGGGATAATTTGATAGAACCAATATCCCCCTTTAAGGACTTATTTTTCCTCTTTGCATTTCACTGGGCCCTTGGCTGTAGGAGGCTTTTTTTTTCTCTCTTTTTGTAGGACGAGTCGTTCTTTAGGTAGGTGCTATTTTTTGGTATAAAAAAAGACATTACCATTGTGATGCAATTTTTATTTTACAGCATATGTCGACATTTGAAATAAATAATGCTAAAACTTTATTGGGCAGGTTGGTAGTTGTTTCATATAATGTATCCAACATCTATTAAGGAAGGCCCCCAACAACAGGTGATATGGTCCTTCCATTGCCAACCATAGCTCTTCTACATAAGAAGAAAATGGTCTTCAGTGCCAACTTGGCGGCTGCCATGTAAGGCTAGTTGCAAACTAGTGCTATACATCCGGCAGAGAACAGCCTGCCGATGTCTTTGTACTCCGACATTACCAGGAGGTTTGTAAATCTCAGTCCGGCCCCATTAACTAAAATGGGGACCGGCGGAGATCCGTCCGCCTTCCGGCAAATTTTCAGGCATGTTTGCTGTAATGCAGCCGGACCTCTATCGGTTTTGGCAATTTGGAGGATCTGAAAAACTAAACCGGTAACATCTGTCTCATGTGTTTGTGCCCCACTGAACTACGTGAGGGGTTTAGAAATGGTCAGGTTGGTGACAGACTTCCTTTAATATAAGACATCCAAAATAATTACCCTCCCAGCTCACCTCATTCACAAATACTCTGCGTGCTCGGAATCAGCAGGTAGGTCCTTAAAACAGAAAGAACAGTTTCTGGCGCTGCAGTGGTGTTCGGTTAGATCTTCCTCTTTATTATCGTAACATAAACCCATATACAGACAAATCTTTCCAACAGGCGGTAGTTTACGCGTTTCAGACACAATGTCATTCGTCGTAACCAACGACCTACGACTAAGGACATTGTGTCCAAAACGCATACCAAAACTACCGCTTGTTGGAAGGATTTGTCTGTATATGGGTTTGTGTTACAATAATAAAGAGGAAGATCTAACCGAACACCACTGCAGTGCCAGAAACTTTTTTCTGTTCCTTTAATATACTGTATTTTAGGGTGGGATGTACTATAGATGTTATTTGGCTCATATGCCAAACAGTTAAATTAAAGTAAAAGTGTTCTTCTTTGTAAGTATGCAACCTGGCATGAGATCTGCCTGGACTGGCATCAACACCAAAAAGATGATCAGGGGGTTACTGGTGAGCATCTGCTGTCAGAAACAGTGTAATGTATGACTGTACCCTCTACAGCAGGGGTGCTCAACCTGCAGCCTCCAGCTGTTGTAAAACTACAACTCCCACCATACCCTGCTGTAGGCTGTTCAGGCATGCTAGGAGTTATAGTTTTGCAACAGCTGGAGGGTTGCAGGTTGAGCATGCCTGCTCTACAGGAATCAGTGTGCCATGCGGACACTCAGATGACATCACTTCATTACATGTGTCTTAAAGAGAACCTGTCACCAGGAAATTCGCTGATAAACCAGGCATGCTGCCTTGTAGGACTCACCCTGCTGAATATAATTATACCTTTCACTTGGTGATCTGTTGCTTTATTGTCGAGAAATAGTACTTTTAATCCATATGCTAATGAGCTGATATGAGTCCAGTAGTTAATATGAGTCCAGCATTTTTTCTATTCAGAGCTGTAGCCCCTCCCCTATTCACGCCTTCAGTTGTAAAGGGGCGTGGTTTAAAAAAATGACCTGCATTATAGCCAATACAAGGCTTGCTGCCTTTCACTTTAAAGCCTAACTGCCATACCCACGGCGACATGTCCCTTATCAGCCATCATGTGTTTATCACCCCATCAACAAACTAGCCCTTATTATAATTACTAACTTCAATAGTATATTCCTCCCCTTTTTTAATATAATACCTTAGCATTCCCTGTTATTCATTTTCCTTCTAATTATTAAAATGAATGAATGAATGAATGATGTAATAAACCACGCCCCTTTTGCAACTGAAGAAGTTAATAGGGGAGGGGCTACAGCTCTGAATAGAAAAAACACTGGACTCAAATCAGCTCATTAGCATATGGATTAAAAGTACTTTTTCTCCACAATAAAGCACCAGATCACCAAGTAAAAGGTATCATTATATTCAGCAGAGTGAGCCCTATAACGCAGCATGCCTGGTTTATCAGTGAATTTCCTGGTGACAGGTTCCCTTTAAGCTATGCATCCATGGCTGTAGTATGTTCTGTCATTCAGTTCTGTACTGATTACATCTGAGCCTCTGTATGACAGAGTTGTCCATGAAATTACAAGCTTTTGTTCTACTTTTCAGAGAAAGATCTATGCATCAAGTGGTGGAAGAGTGTCCGGGACCACTTCCAGAAAGTGGCAAGAGGAGCGGATCCTCTCCCTCCATTGGCCAGCAAGACCCCTACCATCAGCTGCTGCTCCTGTTGGCTAACGAGGGACTCCAGCCGTGAGTACAAAATCTAGGGAAATATATAGATTTTAAAATTTTATAAAAAAAGTTCTTGTTTCCTTTTGTTCCATTCAGATCCCAAGGCAATCTCCCTATCGTGAGGAGAGTCCTCAGGCAAACAGCAGCAGAGGGAGAAGGAGGCCACTACTCCAAGACCAACAAACAACCCTGGTGAAGTGGAGGGAGTAGTAGAAAATCTGTCTGGACTAATCAACTCCACTAATCATCTGATTTGGGCAGCTTTCTGCTGGAAACTATACATTGGACGGAGCCAAAGCAGAAGGGCTCCCTCCACTGTATGGTGGTCATGCTGGGGAACTGCAGCTCAGCTCTTATGCAAGTGAACGACAGATGAGCTGCAGTATGCCAGCACCAGACAATAATATAGCCTTGGGAAAACACTCTTTATATGAGTGTAACAAGAGAATGTCCACTTTGTGTGGCTCCTCATAGGTGGTGGTACATACAGTGAAGATTTCACTTACCTCATTAGCATACTGGTACATGATGACTCTGACAGCCTGCATGTTGGTGGCGTCCATCATCAGCGTCGCAGTCTGTCCCTTACGGATCTTAACCACTCCCTTAAACACCTGCTGGTTGTTATAAAAGGCGGCCAGTGTGGCCAAAGACATGACCTGAGAACACAAGGAGGGTGCGATATTAAATCATGGTTGTCTGTGTACATGATGGTTCTGTTGCAGGACGTAACTCAAACTGGAATCAATGGGAGCTGATCACATGCCACTCTGAATGTGACTACAGTATAAGACATGGAGAATCATGCAGTCAGTGTAGTGTTAAAGCTGCGTCACGGCTACTTCCTCACTCACCTGTAGGATGGCATTAAAGTGAAACACGCTCTGGTTCCTCAGCCGGGACAGGTAGAGCAGGACATCGGGCACGTGCTGCAGGGCATTGGTCACCAGTTCATTCAAGCACTGCACAGCCGGCACTATGTTCTCCGGCTTGGCAAAGTCGGACAGTTTTTTGCCGTATTTGCTCCACACCTGAAGGAGGACATTCACAACTATCACCCCCATCAGCCTATACTCACCTCTCTGGGCCAGAACTCTCTTCCTTCCAGCTGGTCCTCCAGATAATCTCGGATGATGTTTGTTTTCTGATAGAAAAGCCCCACCGAGTTTGAGAGCCTTATATCCTCGCCAATACTGGCTTCTTCCAGTCCTGAGGCAGAAAACAGCCGGGACAGGCCGATCACCAGTAATCCAGACGCAAGTTGACAGTACTGAGCAAAGAAGAGAGAATCCAAGTGTCAGAGTTAATACTTAAGTAATACCAGTGACAAATACTCAAGATGGTGTCCCCTTACAGAGACCTCTGGGCAGCAGAATTAATAAGCAGTATAGACACACTCAGGCTGGTTGTTGGAGGCTCACTGTGCCAAGGGTACCATATATAATCATGTTGAGGGGTCCTTGCTGGAAACGGACTGAGATGTCTCCAAACAGCAAAGAAAAGTAATTCTGCTGGCTCCAGGTAAATGGGTGTGATAATTGGAAAAGGGATGTGGATAAACCCAAAATGGGGTGGGCTTACTCAGGGTCCCAAATAAATCTGGACGGTGTACATAGATCTTACGAGGGACATAGACTTTCTTTCATCTGCTCAACAAAACGTAAGGGACTATTGGAAAAAAATATATAACTGCAGGATCAGACTACGCAGCTTGTGTTTGTTGTCTGTTACCATGGAAACACATATTTGTATAGAAGCTGCATAAACAAAATTATAGGATATTTTTAAAGAGGTTTTCCAGGGTTTTCTACATACCGTTTCCCTATACTCAGGATAGGTCATCGATATTAGATTGGCAAGGTTCCAACTTCCGGCACCCTGTACGTAGAGGCCGTGGCTTTCTTTGAGCACTTACAGTAGGCGTCTACCTAGCCTACCTGTCAGTCACCTGGCCTAGGTGCGCAAGGAAATGAGGCTGAGCTGCAATGCCAAGCATGGCCACTCTACGATGCACAGTACTGTGCTTGGTAAGATGCCGAAGTGCTGTGGCCTTGTCAAACAGCTGCTCAGTGGTGGTGATGGGACTCGGACAGCCACTGATCTCATATTGATGACCTATCCTAAGGATAGATCATGATCTAAAAATACAGGAAAACCCCTTTAATGAAAATCAGCAAAGATAATAGATTTTTCATTGCTAGACCCACTTGCACTGTTAAAGCATGATTGAGAAGACGAACATGACCTTGACGGGGCTCAAAGAAACTGCTCTCACCTTATCGAAATCCAGTAGAGATTCCACCTTCATCTCCAAAAACTCCGCCATGCCCTTCCCCATCTCACGGCAGATTTCTGCAATCACCTTTTGGTAAACCTCCGCAAGGTTTCTGAACTCCCGGGAAATCTAGAACAGACAGTTATCTCAGAATAAGATAGGGACACCGAGCAACACATGCTGCTTTCCTGTGGAGAGGTGTACCTCGAAAAAAGAATTTGAAAACCGTATGCCATTTTATGCCTGTACACTGATCTATGTTCGTCTGAAAGAAGGCTCAGACATGATGTGAACAGAGCCCTAGGCTAGGCTGGTATAGCACAGACAAGATGGATACCAGGCCTGGGCCACCAGAACCGACCCTAGACGTCCTCTCTGGCAGCTTACTGAGAACCTACCTTACCGACAGTACTATTACATGGCCCAATCCAACAAGTACTAGAAACTGAGAGGCATGATAATGTGAGCCCTGTACAATACAGAGGCTAAAGTGCTGTATTATTTGGGAACTACAATCTACTAACCTCCCACTGTGTGGCGGTTTAATGCAGGCACTCTATAGCACCATTATGCATACAATGTATAGTGATATTAAGTAGGCAATGTACGGCACCATTACATAAGCTTTGTAGGCAATGTATAGTGCTATATGGCTCCATTATATAGGTTTGGTATGATGGTATTATGTAGTTATGTAGTTATAGGCTAACTATATTATGTAGTTATAGGCTGACTATATTATAATAAAAAACTAAAACAAAAAAAACAAAACAGTGTCTGTCCTCTATAGGCATCCAAACGTCTGAACCGTTGGACACTAAGTTTGCCACATAGGTGCATCAGGTGTCTAGGAAAGTATTCATAAGGGTCCATTCACACGTCCGTTGTGTTTTGCGGATCCATGGATCCGCAAAACACGGACATCGGGCGATGTGCTGTCCCGCAATTTGCGGACCGCACATCGCCGGCACTCCTCATAGAAAATGCCTTTTCTTGTCCGCAATTGCGGACAAGAATAGGACATGTTCTATATTTTTCGGGAACGCAATTGCGGACCCGGAAGTGCGGATCCGCAATTGCGGACCCGGCCGGGACATCGTCTGTCCCCATCATCTGTTGGTGCAGAAAACTTTGGCCTTTTTTATCTGAATATGTGAACACTTTACATCGTTTTTTCCTCAACAAGCTTTGTTACTGAGTATGAGGCTTATCAATTTGTTGGTGCAGAAAAATATTGGGGTCATCTGGACCATTTGTTTGCTTTCTAAGTCCCCTGAGGATCTGCGAATTAAATATTTACGCAGTGAAACGCGTTGGGATAAGATTATACTAACTGGGACTTGAATAACTACATCGTTATTTCCACTTTGTTTTACATAGGCGTCGTTGCACCACACGAGAGTTTATGATAAACTGTGGTTTTGAAAGTATTTACCGATACCATATATATTGATAATCATGTTTAGCTAAAATTAATGACTACAGAGACGGTTCTATTCTTGACCTGCAATTGACACCTGTCCTATTTATTTCGGTGGTGGGTTCTGTCCTGTATCAGGACGGTGTAGGGAATCAGGAGGTTCCTGATACGGGATCGCCTATCGGGGCGGCCATTCCGTTTTTAGGCAGGGCCAACAGCGGATGAGGGACTATCTATAGGGATATTTTTTTCCTTGGGCTCCTTCCGTGATTATCCTTTCTGGGAGGCTCAATATCTATTTAATCCTTTAATTAATAATCAATAAAAGTTAATTTTTAAGTGAATATTTCTCGGTGAAACTCTGTCCCATCAGCCAGCTCTGCTAATGGCTCCTATCTCCTAAACACTTATTATAGCCCAATACTTATCTGATAAGAATGTGGCTTAAATAAGTGTTTGACCTTTAGTAATTTAGAGTTCAGGTTTATTAGATCACT
>JAKVIS010005348.1:0-12190 GCA_033119425.1 Bufotes viridis | reverse complement strand
CATTACGGAAAATCGCAAAAAGGCAGGATTTTGGCTATGGCTTTGAAAGAGCCTTGATGCAAAAACACCTTAAATGAATGAAACTGGAGAGTCACCAAACTCATTTATCAACACAAGTGAACTGAAGTTCTTGAACTTATTGTGTATCATCTAATTTAACCAACGCGTAATATTCGCAATATCGAATTTATGGCATGATATTCGAAAAATCGCGAAATCGCGAATATACGATATTCGCGTGAAATATTAGCATCACGAATATTCGCGCCCAACACTAGTATATACTGTTTGTATGTGGTGTATAAAGTGAAAAAAGGCTATATTATGTCAAAAACTGTATGGTCGCTCAGAAGTTAATGCCAACTAAGCATCATATTCCACTTAAAAATTAAAAAATACAAAAGAAGAACAGCTAAAACATAACTGAAGGGAATTTCACAACTTTCCAAATCATTACTTGATTATGGTATCATTTAGCTGAAAATACTGCAGCGTATACTAACCTTTCAATCCACTGCAGTTGCCCCATGTGCCCTGCCGTTTGCTTACCTGGAGCTGAGACATCCCCTATTTACATAAAACTGCTTCAGCCACTAATTGTTAGCATGATCACGACTACCGGTTCGCGGAATTTTTCGGGAAAAATTTGATTCGATCTAAATATATTCGCGGCAAATTACAATAAAAAATGCTATTTCCTGGATGCTGAGAGCCTTTATAGTGGTATAGAACACTGTGCCACTGTGCAGTACCATGCATCTGGAGTCTGCTTTGGTAGTAAATAGAGATGAGCGAACACCTGGATGTTGGGGTTCGAGAAGTTCGGCCGAACTTCCCGAAAATGTTCGGGTTCGGGATCCGAACTCGACCCGAACTTTATCCCGAACCTGAACCCCATTGAAGTCAATGGGGAACCAAACTTTTAGGCACTTAAAAGGCTGTAAAATAGTCCAGGAACGGGCTGGAGGGCTGCCAAATGCAGCAAAATGTAGATAAATCACCTGCAAACAAATGTGGATAGGGAAATGAATTAAAATAAAATAACTAAAATTTAACCAATATCAATTGGAGAGAGGTCCCACTGCAAGGAATCATGCGTCATATAACTCACCACTGGAGAAGTCCACTTTCAGTTATTTCGTCCAGCACCCAGACAGAGGAGAGAGGTCCCACAGCAAGGAATCATGCGTCATATCAACCACCACCGGAGAAGGCCACTCTCAGTTATTTCGGCCCAGCACACAGACAGAGGAGAGAGGTCCCACAGCAAGGAATAAGGCGCCATATCGACCACCACTGGAGAAGGCCACTCTCAGTTATTTCGGCCCAGCACCCAGACAGAGGAGAGAGGTCCCACAGCAAGGAATCATGCGTCATATCATCAACCACCACCGGAGAAGGCTACTCTCAGTTATTTTGGCCCAGCACCCAGACAGAGGAGAGAGGTCCCACAGCAAGGAATCATGCGTCATATCAACCACCACCGGAGAAGGCCACTCTCACTTATTTCGGCCCCACCACCCAGACAAAGGAGAGGTTCATTCAACTTTGGGTTGCACTGCAAGATCATGGTAAAGTTAAAAAAAATGAGGATTCAATAAAGAAGTGCCCCGGAGTACAAGAATACATGGTTGAGGGGGAGGCAGTTATAAATGTCTATTCTGCAAAAGGGAGTCACAGGTCCTGTGGGATCCATGCCATTTTTATGAACGTCAGCTTGTCCACGTTGGCTGAGAACAGACGGCTGCGTTTGTCAGTAATGACGCCCCCTGCCGTGCTGAATACACGTTCAGACAAAACGCTGGCTGCCGGGCAGGCCAGCACCTCCAAGGCATAAAATGCTAACTCTGGCCACGTGGACAATTTGGAGACCCAGAAGTTGAATGGGGCCGAACCATCAGTCAGTACGTGGAGGGGTGTGCAGACATACTGTTCAACCATGTTAGTAAAATGCTGCCTCCTGCTAACACGTTCCGTATCAGGTGGTGGTGCAGTTAGCTGTGGCGTGGAGACAAAACTTTTCCACATTTCTGCCATGCTAACCCTGCCCTCAGAGGAGCTGGCCGTGACACAGCTGCGTTGGCAACCTCTTTCTCCTCCTCTGCCTTCGCCTTGGGATTCCACCTGTTCCCCTGTGACATTTGGGAATGCTCTCAGGAGCGCCTCTACCAGTGTGCGCTTGTACTCGCGCATCTTCCTATCACGCTCCAGTGCAGGAAGTAAGGTGGGCACATTGTCTTTGTACCGGGGATCCAGCAGGGTGGCAACCCAGTAGTCCGCACACGATAAAATGTGGGCAACTCTGCTGTCGTTGCGCAGGCACTGGAGCATGTAGTCACTCATGTGTGCCAGGCTACCCAGAGGTAAGGACAAGCTGTCCTCTGTGGGAGGCGTATCGTCATCGTCCCTCCATATCCCCCAGCCACGCACCAGTGATGGGCCTGAGCTGTGTCAGGTGCCACCCCGCTGTGACCCTTTTTCATCCTCATCCTCCTCCACCTCCTCCTCCTCCTCATCCTCCTCGTCCTCCAGTAGTGGGCCCTGGCTGGCCACATTTGTACCTGGCCTCTGCTGTTGCAAAAACCTCCCTCTGAGCCACTTCTAACAGACTGGCCTGAAAGTGCTAAAAACGACCCCTCATCCTCCTCCTCCTCCTCCTGGGACACCTCCTCTTCCATCATCGCCCTAAGCGTTTTCTCAAGGAGATATAGAAGTGGTATTGTAACGCTGATAACGGTGTCATCTCCACTGGCCATGTTGGTGGAGTACTCGAAACAGCGCAACTGGGCACACAGGTCTCGCATGGAGGCCCATTCATTGGTGGTGAAGTGGTGCTGTTCCGCAGTGCGACTGACGCATGCGTGCTGCAGCTAAAACTCCACTATGGCCTGCTGCTGCTCGCACAGTCTCTCCAGCATGTGCAAGGTGGAGTTCCACCTGGTGGGCACGTCGCATATGAGGCGGTGAGCGGGAAGGTCGAAGTTCCGCTGTAGCGCAGACAGGCGAGCAGCAGCAGGATGTGAATGCCGGAAGTGCGCACAGACGGCCCTCACTGTATGCAACAGCTCTGACATGTCGGGGTAGTTGTGAATGAACTTCTGCACCACCAAATTCAGCACATGCGCCAGGCAAGGGATGTGCGTCAAACCGGCTAGTCCCAGAGCTGCGACGAGATTTCGCCCATTATCGCACACCACTAGGCTGGGCTTGAGGCCCACCGGCAGAAACCACTCGTCGGTCTGTTGTTCAATACCCGCCACAACTCCTGCGTGGTGTGTGGCCTGTCCCTCAAACATATAGAGTTTCAGAATGGCCTGCTGACGTTTACCGGGCTGTGCTGAAGTTGGTGGTGAAGGTGTGTGGCTGACTGGATGAGCTGGTGGAAGCAGAGGAGGAGGAAGCCGAGTAGGAGGAGGAGGCTACAGGAGGCAAAGAATGATGCCCTGCCATCCTTGGCGGCGGAAGGACGTGCGCCAAGGAACTCTCCGCCTGCGGCCCAGCCGCCACTACATTTACCCAGTGTGCAGTTAGGGAGATATAGCGTCCCTGGCCGTGCTTACTGGTCCACGTATCTGTGGTTAGGTGGACCTTGCCACAGATGGCGTTGCGCAGTGCACACTTGATTTTATCGGATACTTGGTTGTGCAGGAAGGCACGGCTGTCTTGGAGAAGTAGTGGCGGCTGGGAACAACATACTGTGGGACAGCCATGGACATCAGCTGTTTGAAGCTGTCTGTGTCCACCAGCCTGAATGACAGCATTTCAAAGGCCAGTAGTTTAGAAATGCTGGCATTCAGGCCCAGGGCTCGAGGGTGGCTAGGTGGGAATTTACGCTTTCTCTCCAAGGTTTGTGAGATGGAGAGCTGAGCGCTGACGTGTGACATGGTGAAGATGCTTGGTGACGCAGGTGGTGGTGTCGGTGGCACATCCTCTGTTTGGTGGGTGGCAGGTGCCAACATTCCTCCCGAGGCGGAGGAAGAGGCCGAGGCAGCAGCAGAAGAGGGAGCAGGGGAGCCAGAGTGAGTTCCTTGCTTTTAAGGTGTTTACTCCACTGCAGTTCATGCTTTGCATGTAGATGCCTGGTCATGCAGGTTGTGCTAAGGTTCAGAACGTTAATGCCTCGCTTCAGGATCTGATGGCACAGCGTGCAAACCACTCGGGTCTTGTCGTCAGCACATTGTTTAAGAAGTGCCATGCCAGGGAACTCCTTGAAGCTGCCTTTAGGGTGCTCGGTCCCTGGTGGCGGTGGCCAGTAGCAGGCGAACTCTCTTGGCGGCGGCTGGTCTGCTTTGCCCCCTGCTCCCTCTTTTGCTACGCTGTTGGCTCGGTCTCACCACTGCCTCTTCCTCTGAACTATGAAAGTCAGTGGCACGACCTTCATTCCATGTGGGGTCTAGGACCTCATCGTCCCCTGCATCGTCTTCCACACAGTCTTCCTCCCTGACCTCCTGTTCGGTCTGCACATTGCAGAAAGACGCAGCAGTTGGCATCTGTGTTTCGTCATCATCAGAGACGTGCGGACTCCGATGAGGTGGTATTCCCATGTCCTCATCATCAGGAAACATCAGTGGTTGTGCATCAGTGCTTTCTATGTCTTCCACCACTGGGGAAGGGCTAGGTGGATTCCCTTGGGAAACCCTGCCAGCAGAGTCTTCAAATAGCATAAGAGACTGCTGCATAACTTGAGGCTCTGACAGTTTCCTGATAGGCATGGGGGTGATGTGACAGAGTGATGGGCTTGGTTTTCAGGTGCCACCTGTGCGCTTTCTGCAGAAGACTGGGTGGGAGATAATGTTGTGAACATGCTGGATCCACTGTTGGCCACCCAATTTACTAGCACCTGTACCTGCTCAGGCCTTACCATCCTTAGAACGACATTGGGCCCACCAAATATCGCTGTAAATTCTGGCGGGTACTGGAACCTGAGGTAGTTGGTTCACTAGGACGTGTGGCTGTGGCAGAATGGCCACGTCCTCTCCCAGCACCAGAGGGTACACTAACACCACCACGACCGCGTTTGCATCCCTTGCTAGATGTTTTCCTCATTGTTACCGTTCACCAAGCACCACAATAAGGAAAAAATATTTGGCCAATTTATTGATTTCAAATTCAGGCCTATTTTTACAGGCACCTAACACTATCTGCCTATTTGTTTATGTAGCGTATTACACTAATCCAGAGCACAGCAGTTACCACTGATATAGGGGAATATCTCTTTTAGGGCTAGTATTTAGGCCCTGGATGAAAGGTATCCTTTTATGGACAGATTTACACTTAGCCTGCAACAGCTGGGACACCAGATTCAGGGTATTGCTATTTTGGCAAATTAATTTCACCCCAGAACAAAATATATGTTTTGGCGGACACTATGAAACCTGGCCTGCAACAGCTGGGACACCAGATTCAGGGTATTGCTATTTTGGCAATTGAATTTTACCACAGAAAATAATCTATCCTTTGCCAGACAGCAGACAGTATTATACTTGTCTAGCCAAACCTGGAACACCAGATTTAGGGGATTGGTATTTGGGCAATTGTATTTAACCCCTTAATAAAATATAGAAATTGCTATCATGAGTTTCTAGGGGTGACAATTAGCACAGCCAAGCCCCTGATGTAGGATATAGCAAAAAAAAAAACTAGTATTGATGGATTGATGGACTTGGTGGCAGCTTGTTCTGGTGCACCACAAGTCACAAAATGGCCGCCGATCACCCCAGAAAATAAGTGACAGAAAAACGCTCTGTGCAGCCTAAAAACCAGTGAGCAATTAACTAGCAGAAGTTCAATCATTCACAGATGTAGATCGATCCGTTCATTAGGTGCTGTTGCTGACTTTTCCCTGCCTAATCTCGCCCTCACAGAAGCTGCGTCCTCTCCCTAAACTAATCAGAGCAGTGTGACGTGCGGCGCTACGTGACTCCAGCTTAAATAGAGGCTGGGTCACATGCTGCACTTGGCCAATCACAGCCATGCCATTAGTAGGCATGGCTGTGATGGGCTCTTAGGGCAAGAAGTAAAACGCCAGCTGATTGGCTGCCCTTCAGAAAGCGGGAAGTAATCGCCGAACAACGAACCCAAACTTTTTTGAAAATGTCCGGGTTCGGGTCCATGTCCCGGACACCCCAAAATTTGGTACGAACCCAAACTATGCTCGAACTGTTCGCTCAACACTAGCCACCACCCCAGCACTGGGCTGAAGTGGTGGGACACATAGACGAGATCCTCCTCCATGGCCGCCATAAAGACATTGGCGTATGTAGGCGCCACATTTGTCCCCATTGCGTTACCGCGTAATTGTAAAAAGAACCGATCCCCAAGCATAAAATAATTATGCCCGAGTATCAGGTTCAAAAGGTCCAAAATAAGTTCACGACACTCTGCTGAATATTCACTCTTTTCCAGACATTTGGCTACCGCATTGATACCTTTTGTGTGTTCAATTGAGGTGTAAAGATTGGTGACGTCAAGGGACGCCACCAGACATCCTTCAGGAAGTGTAATCTTGGAGATTTTTTCTAAAAAATCTTCTGTGTCTCTAATGTAGGACCTTGTGTGAGTAGCTTATCTACGTAGTAGACGGTCAAGAAATATAGAGATGTTGGAACAAACAGAGCTGATGCCCGACACTATAGGACGGCCAGGTGGATTTTCTAGTGTTTTATGGATTTTAGGCGACACAAATAACTGGTGTACGTGGGTGTTCAACCAACAAAAACCTGTGTAGTTCCTCATCTATAATGTCCTGGTCTAGTGCAGAATCCAATATTCTCTTAATCTTTTTAATAATGTCAAACTTTGGGTCACTAGACAACTCTCTGTAAACCTCTGGATCATCTAATTGTCTCCCAATTTCTCCCACATACCATGTTGTGTCCATGACAACAACCGCACCACCCTTGTCAGCGGATTTTATGGTGAGGCTGTTGTTATGGCACAATTCATGGAGGGCCTGTATGTCAGTTGTCGTCATATTAGGATGATACAGGGAGGCATCTGAAATAGAGTCCTTTAACGCTTTCCAGATCCAACTTCACAGCCTGAGTAAATGTATCAAGAGCATGAGATCAAATGGGTGGTGTGAACTCACTCCTAGTTTGGAGATCAAATTGTTTAAGTGTGAGTTCAGAACCAATTTTTCAGAGGTGGACCGGTCCAAGGGAGGTTTTCTGAGAACCAAATTTTAAGTTTAATGTTCCGTAGGAACCGCTGTGTATCTACTTCCATTTGGAACCAGTCCACCTTCGTAGATGGACAAAAACCCTTTGTCAACAAACACATCTGGGCATTAGATAATGTGACAGAAGATATATTTACCACAGTAGGCTTTTGTGTAAGAGAATCGTCCATTGTTATTGATTGCCTTCTCGTCTATGTGTCCCACCACTTCAGCCCAGTGCTGGGGTGGTGGCAATACATAGACGACATCTTCAACATTTGGCATGGCAACATGGACTCATTGCTGTCCTTCCATCAGTATCTAAATCATTTAGACACTGATATAAAATTCACACTGACATACTCAGAGACACAAGTAAAATTTTTGGACACAACGGTCTTTATCAAAGAAAACAAACTGAAAACTGAAATTTTTGTGAAGCCCACAGAATGCAACACTTTGTTGCACTTTGACAGCTGTCATCCTCGCTCAACCATTGAGGCACTACCAGGTAGCCAATTGCTTCGTGTCCAAAGAATAGTACAGGAACCCTAATACTTACCATTACTATACGAACAAATGATTGACAAATGTCGTCAAAGAGGATATCCCTCAAGGGTCGTGGATAGGGTTCAAGCTACATCAGGAGCTGACAGTGCAAAGTTGCGTGATAAGCGCCGACACATCCCTTTTGTTTCAACTTACTCTGAACAGAGTAAGGATGTATCCACTTTTATCAGAAAACATTGGCCTATTTTAAAAAGTAACTATCCACGGATTGAGGAATTTACATCTCCCCCTCTTTTTTCATATAGACGGGCCACAAGCCTTCGTGACAAATTGGTAAAGACTGAGAAGGAACCAGCCGGCACTTCCACTTTGATCCACGCCGCGCGGGAAGGAGCCACCTCCAGACAAGTATTGTGAAAATATCCCAGCAGGCGTATATATTTCAATCTTGCTTCTTTATTCTTATATGACAAATATAGTAAGGATTATCCCCAGACGCGTTGCGGCACTAAGCCTTCATCAGCAGGTCACGGGGTAACCAAACATGTACAACTTAAATAGACAGACTCATCTGTATGACGTCAGACGCTCAACCCGCATCAGCGAATACAATTGGATGAACAAACAAACAAACAAATGATTATTGCACGTTACCACGATGATCATTCAATGTATAGTAGCGGTCTAAAAATAAAACAAATGAAACAAATCAGATAATTAATGCAAAAGACATCACAAATGAAAAGAGTTATAACCGCGCTATCTCATATTCGCGGTTTAAACCGCGAGGTTCCAATGTATCCAGAGTATGAATCCAAAAGGCTTCTCTCCGAGTTGTGCAATCGTATGTTTATATTTTTCGAAATGGTAAGGAAGCGGTAATAAAAGGTTTCTTGTTCTTATTGTAGACTTGTGTTTGCACACTCTGTCCCTGATCGCTTGAGCACTGAATGGAAACCCTGTAATATCGATCAGAGAGAAAATTGTAGATGTGGTGCGTCTGCTTTGCCTGTTTGGGGGTGATTGATGAAAAATTACAGAAGTTTTTGATTAGCTATGAGCCAATCACACCAGTATTTTATATACTTCCTAAAGTGCATAAAACACTTGTGGATCCACCGGGTCGCCCTATTGTGGCGTCGGTGGATTCAATTTATCACCATTATCAATTGTGTTAGAAAAGGCTTTGACACCACTGGTAAAAGACACCAGGTCTTTTTGTTGGACACATCTGATTTCCTTGGCGTGATCAAGGAGATAGAAAGGGTTCCTGTGGAAAGCTGGCTCAGTAACCATAGACGTAACAAGTTTGTATACATTGTGGTAAGGTGCAAGGTGTCATATGTGATGGCAGAGTACGTGTCACCGAGGTTGCTGGCCTCGGTGAGGTGAGAGCCGGGTTTTTGTCTGCAGCAGCTAGTGCTGTTTTGACTCTTTTAAATAGCATGGCTGCAAAGCCGATCCGGGCCGGCTCTTACTGGGAGCAGCTAAAGAGTAGGGTGGGTGGCTGCTCCCCACGGTCCAGTCCGAGTTTTGGGCTGGTATAAAACACAGCCATCAGCTGTGTCTGGTGTGATTATCCTGGAGCCTGCTAACAGGGCTGAGGAGTTCTCTGTGCTGGAGGACGGAGCTCAGCAAGGTGGTGTTTCCTGCAACCTGAAGGAGGAATCGCCTGCGGCTGAACCGACTGCTAGGTGTGAACCCGCACTTAAACCACCCAAGGTGACTGGACCCTGTGTTGGCCTGTTTTTGGTTTTGCCACATGATTTCTGCTGTGTGTGAACTGTCACCAAGAGACTGTTTTCATTTCTGGTGTGCAAGTGTGAATAAAACACTGTTTGATGCACAATCTGGACTCCTTGTTTTGCCTCTAAACTGCACCCGCACCGCTGTCTACCAGAGCGACTCCCCACATTTGGTGTCGGATGCGGGCATGCGCAGTGAGGCTGGCGTGAACGCCGAACTTTGTTTTTGCTGAGCAAAAGTGAATGTCCTATATTAAGCCGGCAAAGTTGCAGCCTGTGATCCCCGACAAAATGGAGGCGGCTGTGAAAGCCCTCATAGAGGCTAACGTGCAGCAGCGGGAGACCAACCAGCTACTGCTACAGCACGTGATGGCGCTGCAAGCGGCAGGAGCGTCCCACCGCTGGCCCACGATGCCCGGAAAGCTGTCCGTGCCGCGATCCCTAAGATGACCCCTCGGATGATGTTGAGACCTATCTGGCGGTGTTCGAGAAGGTGGCCGTGAGGGAGAAATTACCCCGAGAACAGTGGGCAGAGGTCGCCGCTCCGCTCCTGGCGTCTGGACCCCAGCAAGTTTTTTTTGATTTGGCAGACGACCAGGCTGCTGACTATTCCACGGTGAAGGGGGAGATCCTGGCCAGACTGGGGGTAAATGTGTTGGTCCGGGCTCAGCGTGTCCACCAGTGGGACTTTAACGTGGCTGAACCCGCCAGGCCGCAGTACTATGAGTTGCTGCACAGGTTGCAAAAATGGCTGCAGCCTGAGGTTCTGAGTCCGACTGCTATGCTGGACCGGCTGCTGGCTGACATGTTTTGGAGGGCCTTGCCTTACCCCCTTCAACACTGGATCGGCCAGGTATCCCCCACCAATGCCCTTTGAGATGGTCGACCTGGTGGAACGATATGAGGCCACCAGAAACCTGCAGGGGGTTCTTTTGGGAGGGGGCCAGTCAAACCCCGCAAATCTCCACCCCAGTCCCGGCGGCCGGCCAAACCCGCCCGGGAGGTACCTCTTGCAGATCCGTCCCCAGTGGTCTGCTGGCAGTGTCGGGAGCCTGGACACATAAGGGCCAACTGTCCACAGTGGGGGAACCCATGGAGACTAATTATGGGTACCGGGCTTCCATGTATGCCCGGAGACTGTGTGCGACCGGCATCCCCGAGACAATGGACAGTCGCCATCTGTGCCAGGTGCAAGTCGGGGATAACCTGGCAGTGGCGCTGTTGGACTCAGGGAGCCTGGTAACCCTGGTAAGTGCTGCCCTGGTACAGCCCACCCAGTATACGGGCCGGAAAGTTGGGGTGGTGTGCATACACGGAGACTTAAAGGACTATCCCACTGCTGAAATGTCTCTGTCCACGGCGGCCGGCACCTGGACTTGTGAAGTGGCGATCTCCGCCAAACTACCGTATGAACTAATAATTGGGAGAGACTTCCTGGTTTTCCGTCACTATGGCCTGAGGTGAAAGTGACTACTAGCCCTGAGACAGGGGTAACTCCTAGCAGAGTGGCCTGGTTCCTGTGGGAGGCCAGAGCCCTGGGAGCCCGAGTCCGAAGGGCCTGCGGTAGGGGTGACCACCACTTCTGTGATAGAGGGGGAGACACCCCCACTGAGTGTAATGGTGGGAGACATGGAGGACTTGCCACCAGGTCCTGAGTTGGCAGACCTCCACGCCTCCGGAGATAATTTTGGGACCGCCCAACACCGGGACCAAACCCTCACCAGGGCCTGGGAGAATGTGCTGAAATTGATGGTAAACCCCAGAAACCAGGGGCTGAATTAATGTTCCCACGATTTATTGTTCTGCAGGATATGTTGTATCGGGTGAACCAAATCCGAGGTGAACCTGTTGAACAGTTGGTGGTGCCCACAGCGTATCGCAAGCTTGTCATGGAGCTTGCCCACCAACATGTTCTTGGGGGACACCTGGGGTGGCAGAAAACCCAGGACCGCATACTGCAGCGGTTTTATTGGCCCAGTGTGTTCAAGGAGGTAGAAGATTATTGTAAGTCCTGTCCAACCTGTCAGATAACTAGCCCCCAGCCACATTTCCGTAGTCCTCTGGTACCTCTGCCAATTATTGAAGTACCGCTTGAGCGAGTCGCTATGGATTTAATTGGGCCTGTACCAAAGTCTCGCCAGGGGCCACCAACACATTCTGGTAGTTCTCGACTATGCCACTCGGTATCCGGAGGCGGTGCCTCTGCGACATACCTCAGCTAGGCTCATTGCCAAAGAGTTAATGGAGATGTTTTCCGTGTGGGCCTGCCTAAAGAGGTTCTGACAGACCAAGGGACCCCTTTTATGTCCAAAGTAATGAGGGAACTGTGTAAATTGTTGCGTATAAAGCAGTTACGGACGTCCGTTTACCATCCGCAAACAGACGGTCTTGTGGAGAGGTTTAACCAAACTCTAAAAAATATGTTAAAGAGGGTGGTGTCTAGAGATGGGAAGGACTGGGATCTGCTTCTGCCCTATCTCATGTTCGCAGTGCAGAGGTGCCCCAGGCCTCTACTGGGCTCCTCGCCCTTCGAACTGCTTTATGGCAGACACCCTCGGGGCCTGTTGGATATCGCCAAGGAAGCATGGGAACAACAGCCTGTCCCCCACAAAAGTGTCATTGAGTATGTCGCCCAGATGCAGGAACGGATGGAAAGGGTGTTGCCCTTGGTCCGGGAGCATATGGAGGCAGCGCAACAAGCCCAGAGTAGGGTGTACAATCGCCAGGCTCGGGTACGGGACTTCAATCCGGGAGATCGGGTTTTGGTTCTGGTACC
>JAKVIS010005347.1:0-12275 GCA_033119425.1 Bufotes viridis | reverse complement strand
TTTCACTGAAATACTGCCCCCACTTATTCAGCAGTGTGGGACACTCCTAGGCCACCGACCACAATGGGCACTGGTGCCCTGGATTTATGATTCACAAAGAGCATTTACAAATGATGCACAGCAATATTAAAGATATGCACAGCAGCATCCAAAAATGATCACATGTGGGTAGACGGTAATTCAAGATATGCTGGTGCACGGCGGCACCTACAGCAATAAGGCGCACAGCGGCACCAAAATAACCCAGTGTCCTACCCTACATATAGTGGAATCATCACACCCCTTGATCTTGTTCTTCTTGCAGGTGGTCTTGTTCTTCTTACAGGTTCGGTGGTTATTGGTCACGAATCACGATGTTGAAGGGAAACTAAAGAAGGGTGTCTGTTATGTCCCTAAAAGGCCTTGTGCACCCTACAATAGCCCTTCTGACCTAACCACGGAGTGTCCCACTAATTGGGCCTGCGTCCGGTACCTAACCCTGGAATTGCATTCCCCATTGTGGCCCTTGAATAGCTCCCGACATGCATGTTTCTGAGGATGGGAAAGAAAAACCTTTCATCAGGGGAACATGACAGTGGGCTAAATAATTCACTTGAATGCCTAGATGAATGATATAATTAGGCGGGAAAAGATAGTCTCCCTAAAATTACAAAAAGCACAGATGGGTGCTCCTAGGGAAGGACCGATGATTGAGGTCCTCCCCCTATTGTGGGTTTACTTATGGGCGCGCAGGCATTGATGTTGCCTGACCCTCTCACTGCGCTCACCGGTATTTAAAGCTAAGCCTCCACGTGAATCCAAGGAGCTCTGCGCAATAACGTGGACGCTGGCCGAACGGAGCGGGCCCAGGCGCAGGAGAGCTGCCAGGAGCCCTGCCACAGCATGCCCCGAACAGTAGGCCTGCGCGGACAGCCGAGATTGAAGACACCAATCTCAATACTCACGCTGCTGGCTGAAGGGTTCTGCCAGCATCGTCAATGAGTGGATACTGCATGAACCTACTAGTATTTAGTGGAAATTTGTCCCATACGGCAAGAGGGGAATATAAATATGCAAAAATAAAATAAACCTCCTTCTGTGAAGTGGGCAAATTCCTACTTTTATAGTTTATGACACATAGGGGACAAAAAGTATAGATGACAACATTGTCCAAAAACATGGGCTCCAAGATCGGGGGACCATGTATGTATGGTTACCAAACATCGGGATATGTGTCTGAATAATCTACATACAGTATAGACAGACCCTGATATAGGTGTGTATTGATTTGATAGCGGTATTGGTGGCGGTTAGATAAATCAATTTTCCTGTCCCATCCTACTACACCATTCAGGGAAGGTGGGGGGCAGGAAGAGGACAGATTATAATGGGACATATAGTACAGATGGGACAGATCAAACTGGGGCCCATAGATAGGATGTATTCCTGCTAACCTAGGGATTATGAAGGTCAATGGTATCCTTAAGGAATTCTAGAGGAAACATCCAAATTGTAGTTGCTTGTTTAAGTGTCTGGGGGACACTGTATCCAATTTATATGTTCAGCGTGCTTCACATTGCAGGAGGAGACGATCCCAGTCGCCGCTACATGGCGGTGGTGTGATTTTTCCGATACCCATGGCCTTAATGCAGTTCAAGTCTCCTCCATGTGACTCATTCACATGTCGGGCAACCGGTGTGTCACGTTTGTTTGTAATATTGCCTAGATGCTCCCCCAGGCGTCTACGCAACTCTCTTTTGGTTTTTCCCACGTATTGAAGTCCGCACAAGCATGTGATCTTGTAAATCACACCACGCATGCGGCAATTGATAAAGTCTTTAATGGTAAAAGATTTCTGTAGATTAGACCTGTGGAAAGTTTTACCACATTGTATTATTTTGCACGCGACACAGCCAAGTGGTCACTTTAGTGACCGGTTCATAATGGCTGTGGACTAGCATGTCTCTAAGACTGTTACCTCTTCTGAAGGAAATCTGCGGATAGTCATGTATGACCCTTTTGATGTCAGGGTCCATCATTAAGATGGGCCAATGTTCGCGCAAGATGTCCCTGATCTGTTCTGAGGCCTCGTCAAATGTGGCAATGACCCTTGCAATTAAGAGATTGGACCGTTTGGTTGATAGTGTGGTCTGATGTGCCGATCTCAGGACTCCATCTGGGTATCACTTTGCAAGGAATTTTTCACGTAGAGTTCCTACTTGCTTGACAAATTCTGATTTTCTTGAGCAGTTGCGTCATAGGCACAAGTATTGGCTTTTAGGAATACCTCTCTTTTGAGAGAAGGGGTGGCCACTGCTCCAGTGTAAAACAGAGTTTGTCGAGGTGGGCTTTCTATAGATTGTGGTATCGAGCTCGTTGTATTTGCCTCTCAATATCCTAATGTCCAGAAACGCCAAGGAGTCCCTGTTTGTTTCATATGTGAAACGTAGGCCTACTGCATTGGAGTTCAGTTTGCCAACAAACTCTAGGAAGGATCCTTCAGTACCGTTCCAGATGACAAAAATGTTGTCGATGTACCACGACCACATCAAAATGGGCCAGGCACATGACGACATTGTGTCACCGAAGACACAGGTGGCCTCCAACCAGCCCAGGAGCAGATTGGCATAAGATGGTGCACATGAACACCCCATCGCCGTGCCCCTGAGCTGGTGGTAGATCTTGGCATCAAATAAGAAGAAATTATGCGTCAAAAGGAATCTTAGGAGCTTCAGGATAAATTGGCTATGTGCCGTGTATTGGAGTCCCCTCATATTTAGGCAGTATTCCACCGCCTCTAATCCTGCCTCATGGGGGATAGAAGAATAGAGGGACTCTACATCTCTGCTACCTAGGATACTTTCGTTCTCAATCGAGATGTCATCAATTTTCCTTAGCAAGTCCATACTATTGCGCACATAGGATGGAAGGGATACCACAAATGGCATGAGGATGCGGTCTATGTAAGTCCCGAAATTCTGACACAGACTATTGATCCCTGAGACTATTGGACGTCCTTTCACAGGAGTTGTACCCTTATGGATTTTTGGGAGGCTGTAGAAAGTGGCCACAGTTGGAGTTTTAGGGCAGAGAAATTCAAATTCCTCCTCTGAGATGATCCTGTCCCTTTTGGCTTTATTTAGAATTTCCCCCAGCTCCCCCAAAAAAGGTTCAGTGGGGTTGTATGAAAGTACTGTGTAGTTTTGCTTATCATTACGGAGCTGTTTACACATATTGACATAGTCTGTGGTGTTCATTATCACAGTATTCACCCCCCTTGTCGGAGGGTTTGATAGTGAAATTGGGATCTTTCTTTAGAGCCTGTATTGCGTTTCATTCGTCAACTGAGTAATTGCGAGATAGAGAAGGGGACCGGATGGCTGAAAGATCTCAACAGACCAGTTGGAGGAAAACATCAAGTCAAGAGACTTCGCTTGCAGGGGCATATTTTTGCTCTTATTTTTAAGAGTAGTGAAGGGACCTCCACCTTTCTTTCTGTCACTCACTTCCGATAGTCCATATAGTAGTCTAATGTCCTCGAGTAGATCTAAGGGAATCCCCAGGTCCCGAAACTGCCGTTTATCTGTGGTAGTGTAGAATTTCTCTGTTGGGCGGCTGACAGGCCCCTTTCTCTTCGTTACTACATCTCTCCCACCTCCAATCCTTCTCCATTGCGGCATAGTGCCTGATGAAGGCCGTACTGGCCGAAAACGTTCGCGCACTTGTATTGGCCGTACATGTACCAATAAAATCATTTGTGATTTTCTACTACCTTTGGGCTGTGATTTACGTTTTTCCAGTGTAGAATTTATGCCATTTTAATTTTTGGATAAAAAGATGGAGGTCCTTGACCCATCCGAAAATGTCAAAGCATTGTGTTGGGACGAAGGTGAGTCCCTTACTCAGGACTGTCATTTCTATTGCTGTAAGGGGACGGTCAGACAGATTAATTACTTCTGGGCCGCTCCTCCTTGTATGTTCTGTCTGTTCCTCAGTGGGTATAGGTTGGTTTGAGCTAAAAAAATCTGAGGGATGTCCCGTAGAGTACCCTCTACCCCTACCGCCACGTCCCCTTCCTCTCTTCTGGGTGTTTTTAAACTTATTGTGGGTAGGTCTTTTTGCTTGTTCCCGATCACTGTCAGAAATATCTGTCTCTGAGGTTTACACCTCTGAGGCAGTTTCCTTATTGGCGACTTTCTCTATGAGAATGCAATATACTTTATTTTCTTTAAATTCTGCCAAGTCACAGTTAAACTGCCTATGCTTTCTCTCACCTAGGTAATACTGGTATTTTTATACTGAGGTTTGGAGTTGTTTCTCCTTGTTTATGAAGTCCAGGTCTGCAGAGAAGGATTTGGTGATTTCAATTTGGTTTTTTAGCTTGTCACTCAAGTTTGCCAAGGAGATTTTTTCTTCCTCTAATAACAGTTTCATAAACTGAAGTGAGCTTGAATTGGCAAGTTGTTCCCACCGGGAATTAAATCCTGTACTTCTCTGTTTGGGAACCGGGACTAGGGAGATTCTCAAACCTCGGGAAACTATACAGATTTTTATATGGTTTTCTAAGCTCTGAACCTCCCACCAGCTAGAAATGTGTTCCTTGTAGAGTTTGTTAAGCTCTTTAAATGTGGTCTTAAAGGAGGGAGTAAATTGTTTCTGGACGTAAGTCTTTTCTGAAAAGACCTCCTTTGCCTCATCTAACCAAGAGTCAGTGTTTAAGCCACAGGTCAGGAATCCCGCCATACCACAAACTGCTTGAATATCAGAAAAATGAAAAAGATAGCAGTCAAGGGCCACAATAGGGAATGCAATTTCAGGGTTCCATTGCTGTAGGTGCCGCCATGCACCAGCATATCTTGAATTACCGTCTACCCACATGGGATCATTTTTGGATGCTGCCGTGCATATCTTTAATATTGCTGTGCATCATTTGTAAATGCTCTTTGTGAATCATAAATCCAGGGCACCAGTGCCCATTGTGGTCGGTGGCCTAGGAGTGTCCCACACTGCTGAATAAGTGGGGACAATGGTTTGGTGAATTGTATATCCAGGGTAACAGTACCCATAGGGGTCTGCAGCCCGGAAGCGCCCTACACTGTTCAATAAGTTGGGGCACCAGCTTTTAATTTGTTCCAAGGACTTACCCAGGTTTGGGACTTAGGAACAAATGTTTGTTGTTCATCAGTATATTGAGGGATACATCTTATAATATATTTGAAGCAAAAGTTATGTTTTAAACTCCAGATCACTATTTTTTCTGACATTGAGAATGGCCCTGAAGATTTCTTTAATGAGGATGTTTTTGTTGCCATGGACATTATGTGTGTTTAGAAATAGCCCAGTCGTGATTCCTGATAATATATTTAGGACAATGGATAGGCTAAATAGGTTAAATTGAGTTAATATGGAAACATTGGAATGTGAGGCTTAGTAAAGGGTACATACAGTGTCCTCTGGGGATAGGCACAGGTGTCCTATGGGGAAAGTTTTATTTTTTTTGGTGTCTTACAGTCTTGCTATAATAGCAGTTGATTATTATGGAATTCAAAGGATACTTTTGAATAGTGAAGCTAAGGAAGATACAGGTCTGGATATGAGGGAAATGATGGAGATAGGATTTTAAAAAGCTACAAAAGAAGTTGAATTTTTTTTTTATAATCTTCACAGATATTGGGTACTTACCAAAAATGTAGATATTGTATAACTAAGATGCCAATATGGGATATTTTGCATACACATGCTGAAAAAAATAGAGGATGTAGAGGATGGAATAAAAAAGGTATTATATTCACAAATCAGTTGCAGGATGAAAAATAAACAGTGTCCTCTAATGATTTGCAAAAGAATATGGGTTAAGTGTACAAGATTTTTGCATCCAAGATTAACATGGATATCGAAATATAATTAAGTTAACGGGGGAGTGAATTGGAACTATCTTTTTCTCAGCAATGCGGGCACATATGAACATGGGACCAGTAGTGTTGGGTGCGAATGTTTGAATCGCGAATATTGCAACTTCGAGAATTTCTGAATTATTAGAATATAGTGATATATATTTGTATTGTTGTATATTCTACTTTTTTTCATCAGTAACCTCCCTTTTTTCTTGTGGGCCAATGAGAAGGCTGCAATGTCTTTGTCTAAGCTTAGCAACATCCCTAGCAACCAATAGGAAAGTTGTCTACCCCTTTACTATATAAGAACCTGCCCACAGCCATTTTCTACAGTTTATTAGAGTTCTCAGAGAGACACCAGTGTCATTACTGTGCTCTCTGCTTTCCTGTGTCACATTACATTAGATAGTTAGTTAGCTTATATATATAATACAGATAGTTAGTGGGAGATAGTCAGTGTAGGTTAGATCATGATATAGTGTAGCTGATTGAGAAAATATTCTGGCACAGATTCCATAGGTATTGATAAATATATCTTATAGGATTTCACAGTATTTTATTGCATTTAGATTCAATAGGACACCTGCATTTACTGAATGTACTAAATTGGATATAGGCATGATGATAGATACCCTAAATGTAATCATGAAAGAGCAGATTGGATCCATATGTTTTGGAAATGTCCCAAGTTACATTTATATTGGTGGAGTATACTCAATACTGTCAATGAGCTGTTAACGATGAATGTTTTAATGACCCCCTACCTTTCCCCAGACATGTACATTAGGAAACCTAAAAATATATCATATTCCACCTAAAAGGAGGATTATTGGACAATTACTCGTTTGGCTAGGAAAATTATGCTGGTTAAATGGATATTGAATAAATTGCCAGTCTTGAAAGAATGGGAATCCTAAGTGGTTAAAGAAAACCATATATGAAAAGAGATGGGCTATTATTAGAGACGAGCAAAGTTTATAAAACTTCGATATGGCTGCTTCGCCGAATTTTACAAAGAAGTTTGCTTTGCGACAAATTACTTAGTCACGAAGCGCATTTCTTTGTGAGTAGCAGGTGCAATTACCGGAACGGTGATTGTGCCGCCCCCCCCCCATCATTAAAACCCCAGATGCGATAGATCCCCCCATTCCCCCAGATCACGGCATCTGAGATAAAGAATATTAGGACTTTCAGGGGTTAGTCTGTGAAAAGAAAATGCTAACCTTATCCATTTGAGTGTGAATGGCCATCGTGGCGATCTTTATTGAAGATCCCATGCAAAAGTTTATGTGGCATGTGATGATGTCATCACGCCGGCCGGCATGGTGATGTCATATGTCACAGCACGCAAGCTTTCAATCTAGATGGCCATGACGGTCTATTTGCACTCAAACGGATGAGGTGAGTTTATTTTTATTTTTTTACCGCCATCTCAGGGGAAATTGATTCGAAGTATAAGGAAATTCGATTGGAAGGCAAATCAAATTTTCCCTGAAATTCAGATTGAAGTCCACTTCGGATATATTTGATTCGCTCACCACTAGCTATCATAAGTAGTAAATTAGATCAATTTAACAAAACAAAAAAATTGTACATTTGGATAAAGAAAAGATAAAGAAATAACTATCATACAGTTTTAAACGTATTTCTCATCTCAATACAGTTTTATTACATTTTGTTTAATTATGGTGTCTATATTTTTCTTTTTGTTGTTGTTGTTGTCTCTCAAAGTTGGTCTTCCTCTTTGTGAGTTTTGTGGGTCTTTTTTCATCTTTTTGTATACACGTATTTCTGAAAATTAATTAAATAAATTTAAAATAAAAATTATGGAACATTACATTAAAGCATTGAAGGCATCCAAAAGGAATAAACCCAAAAATATAAAAAATAAAATAAGAAAAATCTAAGGATTTTAATGTCTAGTAAGATATAAGACATGTATTACACAGATTTAGTTGGACAATAAGTCAAACACTACAGTTCAATGAACTGAACTACATTTACTTTAGAAAAGAATAGTTAAAATAATATTTTAAGAGCAGAAATCCCATAGATATAAAACTGTTTAGCAGCTTTAACTCTGATGCTCAATAGTGGCAAATATGATAATTTGGAATATTTTCTCCTAAAATCTAAAATATATAAAAAATAACTGCCAAATGTGTTCTTCTTAAGGAACATCATAAATAACTTATTTACCTAGCATACAATGTGATGGGTTTCAAAAATTGAAATCCACTAAGGACAGCCAATACAGTGTGTCACTATGCGGTTCGCCGTGACGTGGTTTGTGCCCCCTCTCAGGTGGTATTGTCTGCCTTTGGGTATTCAGGTCGGTTGCTCCCTTGCGTTCTGGCTGCAGCATTCAGTGCTTGCTGGTTGCTAAGGGCAATGTCCTGTATTGCAGGTTCTTTGCTGTGATTTCTTGTTTACCCCAGACTTGATTTGGTACCTCCCTGCTTGGTTCTGATGAAGTTAATCTCCTTTTTCGGTTCCTGGGTGTGTCCTTTTAGGTGCGCTCGTTAGGCTTCTACTTCTGTCTTTGTGCATGGAGTTTCAGGGCTTAGTCTGCATAGCTTGTGGTCAGTACTGTTAATTCAGGCTGTTCCTGTTCTTGTGTGCATTCTGAGGGTCAGTTATGTTAATTCAGGCTGTCTAGTACCCTGCTATTTTTCTGCTCTGCCTGTCCATGCCATACCTTGAGGGTTTCTATACCCTGCTATGTCTTTGTTCATGTCTGCCGTTGGCCATGCCCAGTGGGTGTCATGCCCATTTGGATCTGTCATGTCTGTCTATGTTTTGCTTTGCCAGGTTTTGCCTATGCCTTTGTCCTGCCATCCATGTCTCAGTATGGGCCGCCTGGTTCTGCATTGTTGTCTTCTGTTCCATTCCATGTCTTCTACCTCGCTATGCCTGTTCATAAGTCTATGTCATGTCATGATTGCTGCGCTCCTAGTCAGCTCCAGTTGGCTCCAGGTTAGCCTGTGGAAGTGGGTTCCATGTGTTCCCCAGAGGGGGAATGCTCTTTTCTTGCGATGCCTTGTCCACGCCTCACTCTTAATGCATCTCAGGGGTGCCTCCAGAACCGCCGGCACATGACACAGTATAAACTGTGTCCAACCACTCACAGCTAAGGTCTATATTAGGATTGAGCGAATCAAAGTTCATGAAGTGGAATTTGATCCGAATTTCTGAGAAAATTTAATTTGCCATGAAGCCAATTTTTTTTATGCTGAGTGGTAACGAATTGATAAGGTAGTAAAAAAAAAAAATCATAATTACCTCCTCCGTTGAGTCCGAAAAGCCAGCTGCCATCTTGTGCGGTAATGTATTACGGCTGGCTGACATGATGATATCATCGCATCGCAGGCCGCAGAAGAATTTACACTGTATCTACAATCAAGATGGTGGCAGCCGGCTCTTCACGATCAAATGGATGAGAGTAAGTATGATTTTATTAATTTTTTAAATTTTTTTACACTGTAATAATAATGTCAGATGACACAATCAATTATGAACGCAGCATCTAAGGGGGTAAAATGACAGGGAGCTGCGTAATCGCTGCTCTCTGTCATTGCACCCACTACTTAAAAAGAAATGTGCTTTGTGACGAAGAAACATTTTTTTTTTAAATTTGTCAAAGCAGCCGACATCACTAGTCAATATCTTTATTGATGCAATGTACTGTGTATGGAAAGACAGCAACACACTTAAAGATTATGATTAAAAATGAGTATGCACAGCTTCTGTATTCTTGGAAGGACCGTAATAATAATTTAATTTGCTCAAGGACACGGGTCTGCAGATAGAAAACTGCTATAGTGCTTGTAATCATAGTAACAATAGGAGGCTGCTTAGAATGTAATGTAGGGGAGGAGCATTTTTTTTTTTAGATTATGCCATACAACACACAAATCAAGCATTTGTGTGTGAGTGTATGGATATATAGATGTATCATAAAATGCCAACTTTACACTACAGAATATGAAATGTTTATTTGCTATATGAACATAACCTTAGAATGTAGCAATCCAAAGGATACATTTTTGCTCTGGTCATAAAGAAAAATAACCCTGGTCATGAAAGGGAAAAGTGATATAAACAGAAGATGTTTTCTTCCCTACTTACATTGACTCATAATACCGATACCATAATGTTGATGCACTGTATAAAACAATATCACTAAACCTCTAGTTAATCATTGAACTAATCCTAGGTGTTTTCCACTGACTTTAAGTGACATATGGGATGTAATTTTAAGACTATGACCAGAGGAAACATGCATTTCCTTATATTGTTGCAAACTCTAGAGAACAGCAATTAGCTCTTACCAATTGTAATGTATCATTCGGCCTCATCAATGTACTACACAATCTCAGCAGCTCCACTGATTGAACTCCTCACTTTAGGGATCCTGACAGATGTCATTACATTCTCACAGTCTCATCATCCCGTTATTAGGGGGAATGTGGTTATTGAATTGTGCAGCATTGCAGCCATTTCTCCTCATTTCAAAGTATCCCATTTATCCTGCAATTAGATGTCAAATGGGAAACTGCGATTCTGGATGTAATGTTCTCTGCAAATAGAAGCATGGAAGCTTTTAATGAAAATCATCAGAATCAATTTTAGTTATTTAAGTCATGTTAATGGCTGCTATTCTTAGTGTGAAATTGTTCAAATAAAAGCCACTTCAAATGTCTTTAAAGAGAGGTTTTTAGAAAGTCAAACATTGATTGCTTATCCTTAGGATATCCATAGGGTCTCACCCTGGGGACCTCAACCAATAAACAGAATAATTGTCTCCTTCACTGTTTACAGAGGTATGGTGGCACTGTAGCTTAGCCATTTTCCATAAATTAAACTGAGCTGCAGTACTAGACATGGCCACACAAAACCACATGAGTGCACTAAGAGAGCAGTGCAGCCAGTAGGATTGAAAGGATCAGCTACACTTTATAGTAGTTAACGTAGCTAGCAAGTTGGGGTGAGTAACACCATCAACTAGTTCACCATCCTAAGGTCCTTGTTGGAGCTATGACACTCATAGCAGAGAGGAGAGCTGAACCGACCATAGCACCTTGTAGCCTTCACACCTATGAGCATATAGAGGACATATGTAAGCCAGGTCAGATGGAGTAGTCTAGCCAACTTGATGTAATATTAGTAATAAAATCAATTGGGGGGGGGGGGGGGCTCACTCAGCTATAATAGGGATTGTGGTAGGTATAGGAGTGCTCTATACTGCAGACTATCCAGTCACTGCCAAACAAAAGAGTGAAATATATAGAAATGTATCAGCAGTCTAGCAAACCACATACATAACCACATATATAATCACAAAATAAAACAGATATCTACCTGTCTGAGACAAAAAAATATATAAATAACAAAAAAAATGAATAAACAAATAGATAAGCAAATTGATGAATACCAATCCATTTTATGGTCCTGGTTTGATCTAGTCTAAAAAAACAATAAAAGTAGATTAAAACATGGGCTGTGGGGCCAGCGCTCGCACATAAAAACATCTGCAGTCACTACTTAGTCTCTATTCAGACTGTGCATCCACAACATATTATACTATATGCTCCAAAAACCACAATGATAGTTTTTGCTTAGTCTCTGTTTAGACTGCACATCTACACTATGTGTATAATATATAAGGTGCAATGTATTCCAAATCACAATGATGATTATTACTTAGTCTCTATTCAGACTGTGCATCCACACTGTGTATATGATATGTATCAAACTGTCTGTTTCCAAGTCACAATAATAAATGTTGCTTAGTCTCTGTTTCGAACTATGCATCCACTCTTTGTATCTAATATGTATTGTCGCTGAAATTTAGGACAAGTCCAAAACTAGGGGGCTACACCTCACTTGTCTGTGGGAATCAAATTGGTTAAAAGGTTCCCCCATGTGCCAGGGGATGTGGTAGACCTAAGATCAAAGGCCAAGACACTTTGCTGGTTAAAGGATTCTCAGCCAGGCAACACCCATAGAGCCAATTGTGGGTCTAACCACCTCCTTTAACCATCAATTTTAACATGTCCAATCACAAGTATTTAATATATCCAATCATAAGCATAAGGGTGTGGAAAAATACATGTACACATACAGACATGACTACTCGCATGAATACTGCAAAAGTTCCTGTCTATACTGTGTCTCAGTGTCCAAGTAGTTCCCTATTTGCCATGTCTAATTTCCTTATAAATGTTACAAAACAGAACCAAAGAAAAAGAGACTATGTTTTGTAATTGAACTTGAAATTCATGCTCTTCATAGATGTTATACTAGCCCAAAACATTTAAGCATAAAACGTGAAAATGGAGAATACTTGACAATTTACCACAATTCATCTTCATTAACCACTTAACTTCTTTCACAGTATCA
>JAKVIS010005346.1:0-12308 GCA_033119425.1 Bufotes viridis | reverse complement strand
ACTGCCTCCTATGTACAAGAATATAACTACTATAATACTGCCTCCTATGTACAAGAATATAACTACTATAATACTGCCTCCTATGTACAAGAATATAACTACTATAATACTGCTCCTATGTACAAGAATATAACTACTATAATATTGCCCCGTATGTACAAAGATATTATTTTGATATAGAGCATGGTATTCTTCCCTCAGTTGACCTGGCAGGGGTTACTGCTGTGAGGTAATAATGATTCTGTGATATTGGTAATCCACTTCTCTATAAATAACATGAAGTTGTTCAGGGAATCATCTGGAGCTGCTGCATGAGTGGATTTATCCGGTCTGATGACTTCTTACCGCTACAGAACCAGGCTGTTTCATCTAGGTCACCTATTACCCAGCAGATGGAGAGTGCTAGGAATGTGAAGCTGCTTCCAGCGCCTGCGGCTGCATCATCATGGCTGAGGATGTTGGATCTTAGTTAATTACAGATGTGAATAAATATTGCGGTATGGGCTGAGTGATCCAGTTTTGGTACCGATGCCTATTGCAGAACAATGCACTGTAAGACTGACACCTGGTGGAACTTTGAAAGGTTTTTCCGAGATTTTAATACTGAAGACCTATCCTCAGGATGGGTTATCAGTATTTGATCGGGGGGGGGGGGTCCGACACCCCGGACCCCTGCCGATCAGCTGTTTCAGAAGGCACCAGCACTCTTGTTATCGCAGCTCAGCCCCATTCACTTCACTCAGGCTGAGCTGCGCCTAGGCCACGTAACCGTTGAACGTGTTGTCACTCGGCCTAGAGGAAGCAGCTGATGGGCGGGCGTCACAGGTGTCTGACCTCCACCGATCAGATAGTGATGACCTATCTCTGTGTGATTGATGCAACGTCTACAGCAAGAGAGAAAAAAGAGGAGAAAAAGATAAAGGAGAAGTTGGAATCTGCATGGCTAGGCATTAGAGTCAGTAAAGTAACCGCTATTGAGGGCAATAGAGACTTTACTGCCATGGAGGGATTACAGTTAAGATACCCTACACACTTAAAGAGTAACTAAACTTTTATAATAATTTTTTATATGTTGTCCCTAATCCCCTAAATACATTTTTTCTAATATACTTTACTAATTTTCCATTCAGTGAATGGTGCGCTTTATGGATGTAAAAGTACAGTAAAAATAGAAAATTAATAAATAGTTATTAGAAAAATTATAAAAGAAAATTAGAAAATAATTATAAAAGTTTAGTTACTCTACGACCTGGACAGTCATATAGGCCTGTATTCTACAGTGCACATTACAGGTGTAATTGCAAAAGTACAGTCAGTTGCCATGGATTCTTCTGAGAGAGACTTTAGCAAGACAGAGATGAAAGAGAGCTATAACTCCCATCCTCTCCTAAATCGATACACTGCTGTCTGGGAGAGAATTGCACTGTGTACAGCACTATACACTCGCCATTGCACTTTGCAGTCTACACATCCTACCTTGCACCCGTTATAGTAACATAGTTTATAAGGCTGAAAAAAAAACATCTGTCTATCTAATTCAGCCTGTTATCCTGCAAACACCTAACATCACAGCACCCAGCTACCATCAAGCAGGAGCCCCAGAACCAGAGTGTGTCCCAAAGGAAAAAAGGGTGCCCACTCTTTCTGCTCAATGGGCCTTGGGAGCAACGGTGTGAGGACAGCCACCGTGATTGACTTGGACAGCCAGAGCCACTACTACTCCCATCCTTCACTCTGGCTCCTCACGGGTTGCTGCAGTCTCAGTTGGCTCCTGGGGTTTCCATCCCTGGGAGCCCTGGGGCATTCCATAACACTGGTGCTGCTCACATAAACAAGTTTGGTAGAGAATTTTTTTCTCGAAGGGCAACAGCCGTAAAACTTATCACAACCACCGCTAAAAATTTGAAGAAACATCCCTGAGCCAGTGACCTTTTAAGGGTTATTTACAGGGTTTATTACTTTGTTCCGCTGCTCCATCGGGAGCAGAGTTGGAAGCTTATAACCACAATCTAATAATAGCTACTTGCTGCAGATCATGTCTTGTACAGTGAGGTCCACCATGTCTACTGACTGATGAAAACATGTTGCTGATGGCTTTCTACTTATGCAACGGGTGCCTCCCTCCAGGACCCTCTATATCGCATCCCAGGCTTAGTAGGAATGCCGAGTGGTGTAGTGCGGCCTAAATGTCACTTTATGTGTGTCACGGTACTTCTACCTGGATACGGCTGGACCCCAGGCTTTGGCTCCGAAGCATTAAAAAGGGGGAATTATTGAGGGATTTGAAGAAATAACTTGAGTCCAGACATTGAGATGAACTTCAATGGCGGCTTTACTTGTATAAACTTTTCTCCAAACAGTTTCAGGCTTTGTCTTGGTTCCAGCAGGCTTTAGCATTAAACTGGCAGGCAAACTCAACTCTGCTATATCTTTCTCTCACTCTGCTGTACTGACAAGCTGACTTGGTGTCTTTGTTTCCTCGTTATGCTGCGCTTCACTCTTGTAGTCGGACTTATGTTCATCCAAAAAGTAGGTTGGAATCCTGGCAGCTCCAACATGGAGTCGCAACCAGAACAAATCAGAACTGTCCCACCTCCTTCTGGTAGCCAGCAGGACTCGCCCACTTCAGACCAAAGGGGTGGAGAATGGAATGGTGAGTTCCATTCTGTCCAACTATAGCTCTGCCGTGTTTGCTGCCACCTGCTGGTGAACCAGGCACATTACATAAACATAACAGTTGCAAACAGATTAGGAATGCACATTGCGGAGGACCTGGAAAAAATACATAGATGGCATTGGTGTTGGCCCAATAAAGACAGTAGCAGGGTGCAGGAGGGATAACACCACTCTAGGGTGTTACACTTACATCTTAGCTGGTGAAACCTCAGAGAAGAAAAGGGGATAATACAACTTGTACTGTATGGAAAAGCGGAGGCTCAATGAAAACGCTGTTGTCCTGGGGACAGCATTGTATACTCTCCAGATTGCTTGCTCCTGGGCACAGGTTATGTACAATGCTAGGCAGGCACTTGACTCCTCAGAAGGAAGTTGCTGACTGCCCAGGGACAAACAATATACTGAAGACAAATTGTTCCCTCCATCCTCCTGCACAAGACAATGTACAGAAATATTGAAGAGGATGGAGATCTTTCTTTCTTCTGCCATCTTCTTCTTATTTCTTGTGTGGTCTTCTTCAGCCTTCTCTTTAGTCTTCTTTTTCCTTCTTCCTACTTCTTTCTTTTCTGCAACTTCCAGTATTCTACTTTTTTGTTCAACTTTCTTCATCTACATCTTTCTTCTCCATCTTATTCTTATTTTTTTCATCTTCTTGTTTCTTCTTCCCGCTCCTTTGACTACTTATTCTTTCTACAGTAGTTTCATCATCCATTCTTTTCTTATTCTCAAGTTCATCCATTCCCATCTACATACTGGTTCCTATTTATCTTCTTCACCCTTTACTTCTTTGACTTTCTGTATTTGACTTTGATCTTCTTCCAGTTCCTTCATATTCTTTTTGCTTTATTTTATTATCACTGTGTTCTCTTTCCTTCTTTTCTTTATCTAGAGTACTTTGTTCTTTATCATCTTTGAATTTTTTCCTCTTTCCACTCGTGGTTCATTTTCTTTTTTGATATTATTCTATCTGGTTTTCTTCTTATCTTTCTTTATTTTGTCTTTCCTCATCTTTTTTCTTCTTTAACTTTTTTCTTCTTCCACTTCTTGAACTTTCTCTTTTTTCTTTCTTTACCTTGTCTTTTTCCTTCATCTTCTTATTCGGTTTGCTTCTTATGTTCTTTATCCTTCTATTTTCTATTTGCCTCTTCTACCTCCATAAAAGACTATTTTTCATCTTCCTCATCCAGGTCTACAAACTTCTCTTTTTCTTTGTAATCTATATTATGTCCAACTAGATATGTGGATCCTCTAAGCTGCAAACACTTTGGTGCTTCAGTTAGACTATGGTAAGTAGTCTAAGCATTTCCAATTTCTAATTTCTGCATGGACATTCCTGGAAGGACTTGCAGGTCACAGTCACCAGAATAGTCACCAGTTCACTTGCTCAGTAGGGAATGGAGCCAGGAAAGCAGTCAGCATTCAACAAGTATGATTATGAGATGGAGACGTAGTCATAGGTCAGGCCAGGGGTCAAAACAGGAAGTAGAGCAACAGGGACCAGGCAACATATCCAAGGACTGAGGCAAAAGTGCAATCCAGCTCAAGTTCAGAAAAAGTAATCAAGAATAAAAGCTGTAGAAAGATGCCCGAAGATCTATGGTAGCTTCCTTTTTAACTTGGCCACCAGGCCTGATGTCACCAGTAGCTTGTCTACAGGTCACCAGTATTTTGAAGAAAAAGAGCCATGCTCACTGAAGCAGGTAAAGATGAGTCAGTCTGTCTAGAAACCTTACAAGTCCAGCAGTTGAATCGACATTTTAAATACCCCCATGAAAAAATCCACGAAGTATGAACACGGATTCCCATTAAAGCAGATTAAATGTTACAGGGGTTGTCCCAATTATATAAAATGTGGGCAACCCCTGTAAACTGCCCAAAAATAAAAAATTAATGCACACTCAGCTGTTTTCTCCTCTGATACTTCCTGCGCTGCGCTCTGGTCCTCACCCCTGCTGTTTGTTTTTCTGGCTGCAGCAGTGACACTCTGTGAACACAGGTCACTGCTGCAGCCAATCTCCAGCCTCAGCAGAGATCCCCTATGCACGGCTGAGACTGGCAATTGGCTACAGCGGTGACCTGGGCATGGAACGTCACCGCTGCAGCCAAAAAGATAACATCAGCAGCAGGAAGACCAGAGCACAGCTCTCAAAGAAACAGGGAAGAAAACAGATGAGTATGCATTCATTTGTTATTTTATGTTTCCTGAGTTTTTATATATAGCTCAGACAACCTCTGTAAGCAGTTTGCTATGCAGATTTTAGAATGGGAACATGCCATTAACATAGCTATAGGGGTCACAGCAGTCGCAGTCGCGACAGGCCCCTAAGCCAGCCCTTGCAAGGAGCGCGCCGCCAATTACAGTATCTTTGGCTTTATAAGATGCAGTGTGTCTTATAAAGTGAATGTAAGTGAGGACTTACATTATGGAAGCGCTTACTACTATGCAGGAGGAGCAGGGAGTGAAGCGCTGTGAGCCCTGTACTCACCCTTCTTCCCTGGTCTTCACTACACTGTCCTGACTGCGTACAGTGTGCACTATGATCTGATGCTGTACGCAGTCAGATGACAGTACAGCATTGGCTCAGAGACGATCAGTGAGCAGGGACTGCAGGAGCAGGAGAGGTAAGTTTATTTATTTTGGGTCTGATCTGAGGTCTGATATGGAGGTCTGAGGATCTGATAAGAGGGTCTGAGGATCTGGTATGGGGGTCTGACTCTTATCTGAGTTCTGATATGGGAGTCTGACTCTGAACTGAGGATCTAATATGGGGGGTCTGATCTGAGCTCTGACACGGGGTCTGATCTCAGGTGTGATATGGGTGTCTGTTCTGAGGATCTGATAAAAGGGTCTTATTTGAGGTCTGATATGGGGGTCTGATTTCAGGATCTGATATGGGGGTCGGATCTGAGGTGTGATATGGGGGTCTGATCCGAAAGGGGGTATTTTTTGTACTGGCACAAATTATGGAGCATTTTTTATTGGCACACATTATAAGGAGAATTGTTACTACTGGGGAACATGATTACTAGTATGGGCACATTGGGGGCATTATTACTATTGGGGGCACTATTAACACTAGGCACTCTGGGAGATAAATATTTCTACTGGTGGGACTTTGGGGATCACTATTACTGTGCAGGGGGGCGGGGGGGGCACAGTTTAGCACAATTATTTTAGGGGGACATAATGTTTACACTATTACTGTCAAGGACACCATTTGCTCGGCGCAGTTATTTTTTAGGGCATTGTGTGCTAATAATTGTTAAAGGGGGCACTATCTCTTTGGTACTAGTATTTTCAGAGGGACTGTTTGTGGGGCACAGCGGGCACAGTATTTGGGGTGGAAGGTTGGGGTGCTGAGAAGGTGGGGAGGATGATGGAAAAGTAGGAAACTAAGATGTCTGTTTGTCCAACTAAACAGAGAGAATAGATGGCTGAAAGAATAATAATGGCAGTCTGGTCTGAATGGAGAAGATGAGGAACGAGAACGTCTATATCAGAGGAGACATCACTGGGTGTAAGAGGTATGTGGTGCTGTATTACCCGGTATGTTTTATAGAGCTACAGTATGTGTAATGTTTTCCAAGTATGTCTTTACAGTAGGGCTGGAGGGAAGGGGTTAGATTGAGAATTTGGCATGGGGGGGGGGGCGTTTCAATTTTTGCCTCAGGCAGTAGAAAGGCTAGGTGCACCCCTGCCCCTTGCCACAAGGCACTGAGGGAGGGGGGCCCAAGCTGAACTCTTGCACTGGTGTCCATGAGCCTTTAGCTGCTTCCCTGGAACATGCCAAAATCCTTGTCAAAACATACAGAATACTGTGTGACCTTATTCATCTTTTTATTCTTTGGCTTCTACTTTTTATCACTTCCTGTCAATTTTCTTGTTTAACTTTTTGTACAATACTTTTCTTATTTTTTTCCATTTTTTTTTTTTTTGTTCTTTGTTTTCCTCCTTGTTTCCTTTTCAGTATGTTTTTTTCATCTTTTCAGTCCTTTTCTTTTTCATCTTTTCTGTTAAGCTTCGCATCTTTGATTTACATTCTTTTTGTTGTCTTCTTCCTTTTCTTTGTGTGTTTTCTTGTCCACTTTCTTCTCCTTGTTCTTCCTCTTCTTCTCCCTTGTCTTCTTTTTAATCTTTTACACTTTTCTTTTCTTCTTCATCTACTTTCTGCTAGACATATTTTTTTCTTCCCACTTCTCGGTCTTTCCATTTTTGGTGTTTCCTCTTCTTTTGCATCCTTTCTTTTCTTCTTCATCATCTTTCTATTTTCTGTTTGTGGGTTCTTGAATAGAAACAAGTTTTATGCAAGTTTATGTTTCTACATGCATAGTCCATTCAAACAGACTAATCTTATGAAAGATTTCTTAAAGGAGGTTATCCCATGAAGATAACCCTCTTCTATATACCCCAATAGGCCGTACAAGAGCCGGAACTGAGAACCTCTCTGTAAGATCATCTCCCGTTCTGGCAAACTTAAGCCTGACTTAAGCCAAACCTAAGCCTCTGGCAAACTTAAAGGCTATGTACACCTTCGGAGGCAATTTTTTTTTATGATCGCATGTTTGGCTAAACATTTTTTGATTTGGCCTTTATAAAAATATTGAGCTGTTCTATAACAAAGAGAGCAGAGATAAGGAGTCCATCTGATCCTGGTCTGACGGAAAATTCAAAGGGTGCTACTAGACCATGTGAGCTCTGTACAGAAAAATGGATACCATATTTTTAATAAAGACCGAAAAAAAAATTTAGCTTAAAATTAGTACAATGCAACAATTAAAAAAAAATTGCCCCCAAAGGTGTACATAGCCTTTAAGCTTCATGCCTAAAATGCCTATTTATCTGATTGGCCCTAATGTATTACATATCCCTGACACCCCCCCCCACACACACACACACACACACACACTCACAGTCTAGTGCCTGTGTCTACCCTCCTGCAAAATCAGCTGAGGCAACCCCTTTAAGGATGAACATTCCTGTCTACAAAAAGGTAGACATTTTTTGGCCAGAAAGGAAAATTTTTAGCATTTTATAACGTCTATTCTACTGACCTATTTTAACATTAAAAATTCATGTGACTTTTTATGTATTTTTTCATTTTCCTATTTTCTGCAGAGGACCTCATAGCTCAGGGAACATAATCGCCCCATTCTGACTGATCATCTTTCAGCACTCATACTTTTTTTTGTTACCCGTGAAACTCCTTATTACAAATGTATTTAATACTAGAAATTACGCGGCGTTCTTAGCCATTTCTTTTGAACATCAATTTTTAAAATTACTTTTTAAATTACATTTTTTTTATATACTGAAGACTTGCAATCACTCCCGCTGTTTTGCGCTTGTATTATGCATAGCTAAGTTTGGCAATTTTAGAGATTTTCCTAATGTTTGCATTTAATTGCGAGAGCATACTCCAAATTATTTCTCTTTTGTTTGCTTTTTTCCCTGTTTCTTGACGTCTATTATTCACTGGCGAAGCTCTATCTTTGATTTAATTTCTTTTGTGTGGTTAGCTATAAATTGCTGATTCACAAGGAGTCTCTCTCGCTTTTTTAACCTGTTGAAATAACCCATGGCCGAGTGTCAATTCACCCGCCCACATATAACAATTGTGTCATTGAATCGTTCAATCATCCTGGGGACCATGTCCAGCCATTGCAATGAGAAATGATGTATTGTGAGTATCCATGGCCATAATCACTGGTATTAATGGCTTTGTGGTGACGGTTTGAGGGCTTTCTATGGTCAATGTAGGGTGCCGTTATCCAATAAATAGGGTCAGTCAGCCCGTAAAACTGATTTTTATGTCACGTGTTTAGCTGAGATCCACCGCTTGCAATATAATTAAGTGCAACATTTCGACCAAAGACCCTTCATGAGCCTGTAAAATATAATATACTTGTATACTGTATAGAAAACAAAAATCACTAACATACAAAATAAAAACAAACAAAATACTAAATCAAAATGCTTATAGAACACATTTGCAGCTAGCCCCTAAGAAGCCAGTGCAGAGGATGGGAGTGGTAGTGGCCGTGATGAGCTGTTGTGTCATGGTGTATTCCCTCAGGCCGTTGTTCCCTGGGAATCAGTGCAGTGGAAAAGCAGTTTGAAAAATCAGGCCAAAAGTAAACATATAACAGTTGCGATACATCCAGCAGTATTAAATACAAAGTACAGATTAGGGCACCAGATGAGGAGGTACGGTGGCTGGCTGGATGCCAATTTAATGGCACTTGTGGATATGGGTGTCCACTGTGATACAGGCTTGATGTTAGTTTGCCCTAGTGGTTGTTCTAGGTGATGGGTGTCTGAGCCGTAGTCTCTCACCAGCAGCAGTGTCTATAAAGCTGTAATGTCACTCTGCTGTCTTGGCACGCTGATGCTCCCTGGATTATATGTTCTCAATACTAAAGATCTTTCTGGAGCAGGGTTGCCAACCTGAATTTTTCTTTTTTTTGTCTGGACCACTTATCCCAAAATCATGGACAGCCAACATATTTTATAGACAAATTGGAAAACCATAATGAAAGATAAAAATTATAAGCAATACAGGTCTATAGCCCGATAAACTGATAGGAATTCAATCCGAGCATACACTGTGAGCTGTAAAATGATGATAAAGAACACCAAAATTACCACCAGCCTCAAAAAACATCTTTTTTTTTTTCACATACAGGAAAAAAAGTTGCCTATTTTTACAGACTATCCAGAAGTTTCTGGATGGTTGGCTACCCTACCCTGGAGGGATAGTGTAACAGGAGAATTAGATACGTTTTCTAGGAGTAGGAGCTCTGACATGAGCTTCCTCTCCCCTTGCTATCTGCTCTGGAACAACCTCTACTGTCAGGAAGTTGGAGCAGTCCACTCCTACCAAGAGGGGAGGAACAGGGTGGTTAGCTCTGCTCCTGCCAACCATTAGCTCCTCTGCTGGAATGAACGGCCAAAATATAGCATTCCATAACAATACCTATAAAACATTGCAGATACCCCCAGGTCTGCGGTACTGCTCATCATACATCCAGAGATCATATGTGACCCACATACATGTACAAAGGCGAGCTTTTACTCCTGAATCTGAGCTTAATCTGTGAAATAAAGACCACGTAAAGCAGAACTACTCCTCATTCGCTGTCCTACTCTTTTCATTTGATGCCATTGGATGGGAGGGTGGGTAGTCCCGCTCAGAACACCCAGATATAACCCTACAGGGTAGTGCTGCCTGGTACTGGTTACTATTGACTGAATGAGTACTTTATATAATAAATTCCAAGGGCACTGTGCGGCTGTATCTAACCCATCCATAAACTGATTATCGTTCAGAAAATGATAGTATAATTACCACTGATAGGTCTGAATTTCAGGATAAAGCCTTTTTAGACACTGTTCTGCTGTGCAGTGTATCTAAGCATATCATGTGTGATACAGTCTGCTATGCTAAAGGATCTATGCCTATCATGTGAGACAGGATGCACTTAGCCTTAGGCGAAAATTAAAATAGCGCCCCCAACCCATACCAAATTCTCAACCTAACCCCTTCCCTCCTAACATTTCGTATATCACTACAGAACATACAGGGTAATACAGCGCCCCATACCTCTTACATCCAGTGACGTCTCCTTTGATGTAGACGTTCTCTTTCCTCGCCTTCTCCTTTCAGACCTTCAGACCGGACCACCATTTTTCAGCCATTTCTCGTCTCTGCAGTTTGACAAAAAAAAAATCTTAGTTTACTACTTTTCCATCATCCTACCACCCCCAATACTGTACCACTGTGCTCCCCAATATTATAACTGCAGAAACCGATAAACCCCCCGATAATACTATTACCACAAAGATAGAGCCCTTCGATAATTATTGGCACGAAGAGTCCTAAAATAACTACGCCCAGCAAATACTTCCCCTGACACTAATAATGTAAACATAGTGTCCCCCAAAAATAGTTGTGGTAAGCTGATACTGTGCCAAGGTGCCCCCACATTAATAATTCTCCCAAAAGTCCCACACATGGTATTAATAGTGCTCCTAAAGGGCCCCAACATGTCCCCACTGTGCCCCAGAAGTGATAATGCTCCCATAGTGCCGATACTAGTAATCATGTTCCCCATAATAGACCCCCAGTAGTAATAAAGCCCCCATTATGCCCGCAGTAGTAATAATTCTCCTTATAATGTGACAGTACAAAAAATTCCCCCTTTTAATGCCCCAGTTGAGCTAATGTCCCCATAGCTCCCCATAATGGGACAGTATAAAATACGCCTATATAGTTCCCCCATAGTGCTCCTCTCCCCCTTCCTCCTAGTGCCTCCCATAATGTACCAGTATAAAATGCCCCTATATAGTGTCCCAGTAGATGCCCTCAGTGTCCCCCATAATTTGCAAGTATAAAATTCACCTTTCTTAGTGCCCCCCGTAGATGTCCCCATAGTGCTCCTCTCCCCCCTTCCCCATAGTACCCACCATAATGTGTCCTAGTATTAAATGTCCCTATACAGAGCCCCCCATATCATGTGTGATACTGTCTGTTTCTAAGGCTGTCATACTGCCTGTGATCATGTCTGCTGAACCAAGGTATCTAAGCCTCTTCTGTGTGATACTGCCTCAGAGAAGCGCACAGCTCCACTATGCTCCATGATGCATACAGCAGAGCTCATGTGACACGGACTAGTGTCTCCCTTGCCTTGCTCCATGTATGCAGTATATGTGCAGTCATTTCTTGCACCTCTGCAGTCCGGCCATTGAGCTGCAGAGTATGGATCAGGTAGTGGACTGGTTCTGTATGGAGGATACCAGTTACATGGTAGCTCTGGATCTCATGGTAGCTCTGGATCTCATGGTAGCTCTGGATTTTCACCGGTAGCTCTGGATCTTCTTTCATATTCTGACGTTGACTTTTCAGGAGCTGAGATACTAGAACAATGACGGCGGTGCTCATAATTAAACTGTGACATCTCCGTCCCTGGGGGGCAATGACTTATCTCACGTAGAAACAAAACGTAGAATTAAGTCTCCTCCATGACAGAGGAATTTTGCCGTCCAAGGAAATTAGCCATAACGAGAGACTGCGAAATACCCGATACACCACTCACTGTACAGCACGGGTCCTTACACAGTTTACGCAATTAACCCTTTTGCTGCTGAGGCCTTGAAATAACAGTGCAGTTATACAGCATATATCCAGCAGATGTTCAATAACCAAGGTGTGAGGGTAGGACATTCCTTCCAAATTTTGACCCCTCTAATTCAGAATAGAGTATCCTTTCCCTAGTAGTCATAGCGGTCCCCTGCTTTCCTAGCGGGGAGACTGTAGCTGTCTCCTCGCTTCCTCAGCTGTCCCAGCAGCCTGTTAGTAGTCAAAGCAGACCCACTCCCTTTTACCAGTAGGCACAGCAGACCCCACTTCCCTAGTAGTCTCAGCGGTCCCATCCAGTTTCCCAATAGTCACAGCTATCCCCTACATGTCAGATAGACAACTCCCTATTCCATAATGAAGCTATTTGCCATGCTGTTGTGCATTGAACCCAATATTCAAAGTCAAAACTCCGGGTTTAAAGTAAAAACTGAACCCATCTAACTCTTCCGCACCCCTGCTGTACATTGGTCACCGGCCAACACTTCCTCCTGTTCC
>JAKVIS010005345.1:0-12273 GCA_033119425.1 Bufotes viridis | reverse complement strand
CATCGATCTATTGAGGTGCATGCTCCGTATTACATGCTTGTAGTCGCCGTTTACTTAGAGACAGGCATGGTTAATTGCACAATGAGTTTTGGGTGCCCCATGACTTATTTGGTTCAGGTCCTCTGGTAGGCACATATTCCATCACCCATTATTGATTTATATGGATATTACCACCACTCTCTCTATTTTTTAAAGAAGCTAATAAAAATTGTAAATTTTAGCCTTCATCACACCTCTTACATTTCCATGATCATTATTAATTGGGAGGTGAAACTTTTGTATCTATTTTCCGTGACTTTTGGTTTAGCTCAACCACCAATTTACACGTAACCCAGGATCTATTCATAATACTGTTTATGCATTTTATATGTGTTCATTGCTATAGCTGAGCTTGCTTCGTAGCATTTATGATCAGAATGCAAAGCTACATTAATAGTTTAGTATGCCAAGCAATTACATACTAGCCTTATTCATTTGCTTTATTGGGATTCTCCTGAAAACATTGCAATTTACATTCACCTTCCTATTCAAGAGTTCAGACATGATTAAGAGCAGATTGTGGATTGTGCGCTGATTCATCGCCAAGGACCTTCACTTGGTGTAACTGTTCCCGCAGTCTGAGACATGGGCCTCCACAGTATGGATGGCCAAAGTATTTTTCCAATTATCAGCTTTATTTATTAGACCTCTCTGACTCTTTTAGCTTTTCTTTTAGCTTCAGTCAGGAGAAAAACAACATACTGGAAAATAAGTCCAGGTGAGTGCTTTCCTAGGAACGTCTTATAAGGAAATAAAAAGTGCTGGCAAGTTAGCAGACATGTCTGCAATAGAATATTATATATTACTGTTATAGTTCAACAGGTATATAAAAGCCATTATGTGTAAATGTAATAGTGTGTAACACAGCTCACATGTGAGTATTTGAACAAGACTTAAAACTTTGGTCCCTAGGGGGGTCTAGAAACCACCATGCCAGCTTTGTGATACATGTAATACATTGAATTTGATTTTAGCTCAAATGCCATTCATATTTTTCGGCTAATACAATGGGTTTTTTCTAGTTAAAGGGATTCTGTCACCAGTTTTCACCCCTTTGAGCTAAACATATGCTAATGCTCAGGGTCTCGTCATGATTCCTAATGTGGGCTTATAAATGCGATCTGTAGCTTAGTTTTGCCAAAAAACAGGTTTTACTAACCTGTCAGTCATAAAAATAAGGTGCCCAAGGGGAGGTCCAGGGATGCAGGCTGCCCGGCTGCAGCCATCGCCGTTGGTGCCCAGCGCCGCCTTCCCAGAGTTCTGCGCCGCCTCCTACTTCTCTGTGCCGCCTCTCCCTCCCTCCCCCTCTTCCCGCTGTGAGATGCCGCGCATGCGCACAGGCTCAGCCTGATGCGCCCGTACGGACTGCTTGGATGCTTCTTCTCTAGCAAAGTTTTGGCGCATGCGCACTACGCTAGAAGCAGCCGATGCCAGCAGTCCGTGTGCATCAGGCTGAGCCTGTGCGCACGCGCGGCATCTCACAGCGGGAGGAGGGGTAGGGAGGGAGGGAGAGGCTGCACAGAGAAGTAGAAGGCGGCGCAGAACTCTGGGAAGGCGGCGCTGGGCACCAATGGCGATGGCTGCAGCCAGGCACCCTGCATCCCTTGACCTCCCCTTGGGCACATTATTTTTTTGACTGTGATTAGTAAAACCTGTTTTTTGGCAAAACTAAGCTACAGATCGCATTTATAAGGCCACATTGGGAATCATGAAGAGACCCTGAGCATGAGCATATATTTAGCTCAAAGGGGTGAAAACTGGTGACAGAATCCCTTTAAAATAAATTTGAAATATAAAAGAGTAACTTCAAAGATGTACTGAACGCAACCAACATATTCTGAGGAACAAGCAATAGTACAGGAACTTCTGCCAGAGAGAGGACATTTCAGAATGGGTTGTTAATTCCTGTTGCATTATACAATTAGGCAGGGTCTACATCTGTGCTTTTAACTCTGACAGTCTGTTCCGGCGGAGAAACAGATTGCCGCATGTATCCTGCATACGAGCCAGCTTTTGGCTGGTCAAAAAATACAACAACCAGCATTTTTTCTCCTGCTGGAAGCTGGCATATATGCCGGAAAGCAGCCAGATCCCTGCCAGATCCCATTACAGTGAATGGGGCTGCGGTGGTGCACGGTGGAATCTGGCTATTCCGGATACAATGAACTCCATCAGTCTGTTCATCTGCCAGAAAAGACTGCTGGAGTTAAAAGCGCAGATGTGAGTCTAGCCTTATAACTTCCTTGAACAATGGGCTAATTCAGATAAATTAAAAGAACACAACTTATGTTTAAAAGACTCAATGTATGTTCTTAGGGTTACCCTTTTGTAGCATTTCCTAGCTTGAAGGAAATGTATATCCTTAAAGGGGTTGGCAAACCCCCCACATACTTATCCTACTTCCCGGCGCTAGCTCCCCACTTCTCTTCCAGGCCCTCAATGTACTGCTGGGCTCCCTTGCCATAAACATCTGGTTTGACATTGATGCAGCCAATTACTCACTGTGATGGAGACCAGATATCCTTGCGTCATGTGACCATTTGTCATGAAGTAAGGGGAGACGCTCAATGCCATGGCCAGTGATTGGCTGCGGCAATGTCAAACCGGATGTTACAGTAAGAGAGCCCAGTGGAGCATTACAGGCCTGGAGGAGAAGGATCCAGGAGCCAGCTCCGAGAAGCAGGTAAGTAATCTTCCTTTTACATGTCTGACCAAGTGGGAGAAAAAAACAACAAAAACTGCCAGAATTGCTAATTTATGCTTAGTTGCCACCGAACAACCGTAATAACAAACGATCAAAAAGTGTTATTGATCCAAAAATGATAACAATGAACACTACAAATCATCCCCCCAAAAATCAAGCCCTCACACAACTCCATAGAAATAATAATAAAAATGTTATGGGTCTTGGTATGTGGGGATGCAAAAAGATTTTCATCTTTTTTTTAAAAAGGGGTTTTATTGCACAAAAGTAGTAAAACGTAAAAAAAAACTGTGTATTTGGTAACGCTGTAATCGTACTGACCCAGAGAATAAAGATATTATGTTATTTATGCTGAAAAATGAACGCTGCAAAATTTATAAAGTAAAACTCAGAGGCAATATTGCTGTTTTTTCAAATGTCTCTCCCAGAAAGAGTTATAAAAATTAATGAGAAAGTTATGTATACCCCAAAATGGCCATAAAAAAATAAAGTAGGACAGCACCACTTACTGGAACATCTAGTCAATATTATGGCGGCGGTGCTGGTGACTTCAGGTCCCGGCCTCAGAGACCCTCAAACATAAAGAAACCTTCATGGAAGTCGCAGCACTCTCAATCTTGAATCAAATCTTTATGTTTATTCACACTGAAAAACAGCAACGTTTCGACACACAGGTCTTTCTCAAGCTACATGCTGTTTTTCGGTGTGAAGAAATATAAAGATTTGATTCAAGATTGAGAGTGCTGCGACTTCCATGAAGGTTTCATAACCCCAAAATGGCACCATTAAAAACTACAACTTGTCTTGCAAAAATCAAGCCCACATACATCTACATAGACGGAAAAATAAAAAAGTTATAGTTCTTGGAAAGGCTTGGGCAGAAAGGCCCGAAACAGGCTGGTCACTAAGGGGTTAACTACTGTCTTTACTTTCCATATTTCCGATATATGTAATGTCATAAGGACGTCCTTTGGCAGCTGTTACACAGTCCAGGGCATTACTTCTTCTGCTGCTCCAGCTTTCCCAGGGGCTGACATACAGTCCAGAGCATTGGCTCCTCTTTGGCTTGGCAGCACAATACCTACTACTTTTCTCCCTTACAGATCTAGCTCTTACCTGGCACTCTTTCTTCCCCTGCTCAGACTGATCATCACGTACCTGTTACAGCAGGCCTTTGTTCAGTGTCACCAATAATAGGGGGTTGCGTGCACAGCTCATGCTGCACTGACTGAGGATAATGTGCAGTACCCCAGAACAGGGTAACTGCAAATGGTTAATCATTATATTATTTGGGTAGGTGAAATGTCTTTATTAGCTGTATCTATCTACTCAATAGTATTGTTTCGATAGGTCTTAGTTAACAACCCCGACTCAGCCCCTTTAGGCTTCTAGGAGATGGACCTGGGTCCACCTCCTAATTAGTGTTGAGTTCCAGCTTATCTGAGGAAGAGTGAGAACTAGAGATGAGCGAACTTTAAAAAAAAGTCCGGTGTTCGGCGTTCGAGTTGTGGTAAGTCGCGCATCCCGTTATGGATTCCACTATAGCGGCATATGGAATCCATAAGGGGCGGCTGCCACCAACCCGAACTGTTGAACAGCTGAAGGACCTGGGGTGACGTCACTGTCATGTGATCAGTGCAGGGGGCGTGGCTCAGCACTGGATTTGCCAAAACACCTAACACCAAAGGCACCCCACCTACCACTAGGCGGGAGCCCCAACACCAGGGTGTGTCCCGAAGAAAGAATCGATGCGCCCTCCTATCACTGCACGGGCCTAGGAGACTATCGGTGCGAGGACTGCCACCATGATCTGCATGTACAACCCTCCTTGCCAGAGTAATTACTACTCTCAACCTCTGCTTGCTCCTTCTGTCTTGCCGCTGCAGGTACATGCAGGTTGCCTTATTGGGCCTCTTCTAGCATCTTCTGTGAGAGGGTGACAAACTAGCCATGTCACTGCTCATCACTGTAAGGGGCTAGCACTTCTCCTGTGTAGCTCCCAAGTTAATAACAATGCAGGATCCATCTTCTGTGAACATTAGCAAACCCAGCAGGTTGGACCACAGGGTTGTCTTCTATTTCTCTGCTCTCTGCCAGGAGAAAACAGTGGTGGTGGAGCAGCTGCGCTGAAAGAACAGGCTCTGTCCCCACCTTCCAAGGCTGCTGTTTAACAGAAGTTTAGAACAGTGCTTTACAAAAGGCACCTGGCCTTCAGAAACTTCAGTCAGAAAAAGACTATGGAAGAGGGTTGTGGAAATGTTCTGTGACAAGTGTAGAGGTCAAGGTGAAACATCTTAGTTTTCCCTATCTCTTATTGTCAGTAGTGGATTCTAGGTTATCTGTCTCTGGCAGATAGAAGTGTTACCTTTCACTGTAATGATAATGAGATGATGGATGAAAAATGATCTCTAAAAAAACAGCAAGTGTTGTGTATCTATTTAAATAGATGAAAATGATGGGTTTTGTTTAACCCTTTCAGCCCCGGAGTGGTTTCCGATTTTGCCTTTTTCGTTTTTCACTCCCTGCCTTTTCGTGGTCAAAACTGTTTGATTTTTCCATTCACATAGCTGTATGAGGGCTTGTTTTTTGCAGGACAAGTTGCACCTTCTACCATTCAATAGTGCATACGATGTAGTGTGGAGCTGTAAAAAAAAATCCAAATGGGGCAAAATTGGAAAAAAAATGCTATTCCATAACAGTTTCATAGGTTTTGTTTTTATAGCATTCCCTATGCGGTAAAATCTCCCTATTACTTTCATTCTCCAGGTTAGTACGATTACGGTGATACCACATATGTATAGTTTTTCTTGTATTATTGTTTATGTATTTTAATTTTCATTTTGGGATTTCAATTTTAATATTTTTATTTTTAAAAGCAATTTTATACACTTTTTTAAAGTTCCCATGGGGAACTATAACAAGCAGTCATCAGATTGCTCTTCTCATAGACTTCAATACATTGGAGTCTATGAGTATTTTACTTTGTTCCTCTGGAGCCCTGCTAGCCTACAGGCAGAGGTCTATAGGAACTAATGCGCAGCAGCCTCTTGTCACTCAGGAGTACAGAGACTGCAGCGCACACATGTTTGACCACGACATCTGAAGTGTAAAAAGTCCATGATCAGCATCGCCACTGGTCGCGGACATTAGGCCCGGGTGTCTGCTATTTAAATCAGCAGGCACCTAGCAGCTATGCTGCCCACCATGCTCGCGAGTGGGCTCCTTCTATAAAGTCCTGGCCAGCCCCATGCATGTACGGAGCTGGTAGGGAAGGGGTTAACAAAGTGTTTTGTTGCTTTATTGGTTCAGTAGTATTGTGTGTTATCATGTATTGATTACATATATTTTTCATCATTTGTTTTAGTGTACAGTTCTTTTGGGTTTACAGTAACAGTTTCTTGGTGTGCTTGTTTCCAAACCAACAGGGATACTACACCTTCCTACTGTAGTCTACCAACTCCAGGTGCAGAGTAACCGTGCAGTGAATAATGAGGCCTGATTTACAGCAACCAGTTCTTTATTGAGGCAGTTCTGCAGACCCAAACAAGCACTGTGCACATTAAATGCAGTCTTTACAGTTGTATGCAGTTTACCAAAGTCGTATATGAAGGGTAGAGGGCTGAGTCTCTTTTTTTTGTCTGCCCAATCTTGCCAAATTGAGGGCAACTGATCCCTCTCACACTGGCTATATGTTACCTCAGGCTATTCTTTGTATAATGGGGATCTGATTCATAGTCACAGGTGCTCATCCATAAAGCTAGCATGTAGAAAGCAAAAAAAAAAAAAAAAAACGTATGGCAGCACAACATTACACATACAAACAATAAAACTGGGGCATAGGGATTATTCTGAATTTAAGTGGTATTATACCTTCTATACATGAAAAAAATAGAAGCGCACAATTTGCGCACATTTGTGATCAAATGTGTGTCTGGCCCATCTACCAGGTGTCAAGGTGGTTTCTGCAGATGGGCACCTAACACTAACAGAACTGCCTCACCTGGGCTTGACTAAGCCTACAATGTTCAGGGCGGAAGACTTTGTAAAGGTGGAGATTTAGTGTTCTTTTGACATGTATCTTTAAAACTGCCAAATCAAAACATTAAAAATGTATATAATATAAAATGGATATAATTATTTGAAGTAAATCCATATATTTTACTTCCTATCCTGTCTCTTTAACTTCCTCCTTGCACTAATCGGCCTAGCTTGCCTTTGTCAGACATTCACTGATGAGATAAACTGACCCCCACAACTCAAATAAAGCATCACACATTACACTGACAAGCGCAGTGCTCCTCTCCAGGCATCTTTATCTAGACTTATCAAGAAAACATTGGAGCTGTCATACAGTCAACCTAATTTTACAGCTATTTTTTGGTGGAACGGACATGCAGACATACGGACACGGAACGCACATGGAGTAATTTACTTTTGTGGCCCTATTGAGGTAAATGGTTTCACAAAAAAAAAAAAAAAACAACACACTAAAAATACATTTGTGTTCATGAGCCCTTAGTGGTATACTCTAACACACAAAGGTATTGGGGGCAGCATGGCTTACACAACTATGGGGGGCTTGGATTACATGATGTTGGACCATTTTAACATCTGTAAATGAAAAACATAAATTTATTGACTCAGGTTAATTTTTTTCTAATATTTTTCGTTTAAAGGCCAGAAACCATTCAAAATGAAATTCAACACTAATAGGAGTCATAGTGTTGTATTACTTTACTTCTCTTTTTTTTCTATCTCCTTTATATTTAGAATAAAAAGTCAGAGCAACCTACTAGTTATATACACAAACCAAATCACAAGTCACCTCATTTACAAGCATATTTTTGTCAAGAGTGAATGAATACAAAAGACTGTGTAATGTCAGCTGCAGCTCATAAATGGGAAATAATAAGTTACTAGACCAGTACAGGAGGTCTATTGAGAATCTCAGCCCAAAGAATTGCTTTTGAGAACAAGTTGCTAAAAAGCTATGAAAATTATATTATTTCACAATCAGGCTGAGTTCACACTTCAGTTATTTGGTCAGTTATTTCCATCAGTTAGGCTAGATTCACATGACTGTATGTGTTTTGTGGTCTGCAAAACAGATGAAGTCCGTATGGCATCATTTTTTTTTTGGCAGATCCATTGTAACAATGCCTAACCTTGTCTGCAAATCGGACAATAATTGGACATGTTCTATCTTTTTTGCTGGGCTACGGAACGGACATACAGCTGCGGGTAGCACACGGTGTGCTGTCCACATTTTTTGCGGACCCATTGAAATGAATGGGTCTGCAACTCTGCATCCTATCCGCCAAAAAAATTGAACGGACACGGAAACAAAATACGTTCATGTGAATGTAGCCTTATTGTGAGCCAAAACTAGTAGTGAAACCTACAAGGAGATAAGGTGTAATGGAAAGATCTACACCTTTTCAGTGTTTTGACCCTCCCCTGGTTTTGCCTCACAATAACTGATGGAAATCACTGACAAAAAATTGTAGTGGGAACTTGGCCTTAGTCCTTACCTGCCTGACTAAAAAAATGGAAAACATATTTAGAAAAAATGTGTTTGCAGTAATGAATAATATACGATATAATAGAATGGGACCAGATAAAACATTTGCCATCCATAAGACTGCTGAGGCCAGTGATTGGCCGCACTAGTGTACGTGACATCACCGTTGCAGCCAGAAGAGTACATCACTGGTTGTAGCCAAGAAAGAGGAAGGAGTGGTGCACTGGATTAGAGGGGCTGGGAGGTTGAATTTTATTGCTTGTATTATTTTATCAGGCTCCTGGAAGTTTTTCCCATAATAAAAATTTTAGACAAACCCTTCTACTGAACTCCCTTATTTTTCCCTACTCCTAAACTAATATTCTCTGCTAGCCATCTGGGAAAACAGGATGGACTGTCCGTTTAGTAAAGTATCAGATTACACACTGCCCATAGATGTCTATGGAGAGGTGCCACTTGATGTCTACGGAGAGAAGAGGAGTAGGATAAATGAGCTGTCAGAGGGATAAAGAGACATTTATCTCTGATAAGATATATTACAAAGTTTCTTATATTCAACTGTATTATTGACTTGCAAAGTTTTTGAAAGGTTAGTGACAATTTAAGAAAGAGGAGTCACAACAGTATCATTTATTTCTCACTTATACTACTGTATATACATATATATATTTCATGGCAATTTTGCCTTTAGCATTTGTACCTGTATTGAGCTTTTCCCTTTTTTGTACCACATTGGTTTGTGCCATAGAAGAGACCTTGGTGCTAAAAAAGTAAGTAATTAATGTTTACTTTAAACATTTTGTTACTTGTAAATGAATACAAAAGTAATAGACCCTAAGGGCCAGTAAACACAACAGATTTTAAAAAACATGCCTCCTTTTTCCATGTGTAAAAATAAGAAATTGCTGCTTCCCATTGAAATTAATGGGATGCTGTTTTGAGGAGTTTTTTTGAGCTGATTTTGAGGGAGAAATGCTCCAAAATCAGCACCAAAAAACTGTGGCCCTCAAAACAAGTGGTCTGCTCCAAAATCAACTTTACAAATGTTTTCCAAGACTTCCAACTTCCTGTTGTGGCCATGAACAGTGTCAGAATCATGAGATCCTCAAGTGCAGGGATGGCCAAGCTGCGGCTCTCCAGCTGTTGCAAAACTACAACTCCCAGCATGCCCAAACTGCCTACAGCTATCAGCCTACAGCAGCACATGGTGGGAATCATAGTTTTACAGCTGGAGGGCTGCAGGTTGGCCATCCCTGCTCTAGTAGGCCAGTCTTACTAGTTTAAATGTGGAGTAATGCTACATCTAATACATATCAGGACAAAAAAAAAAGGGTGAGGGTTACTTATGTTAAATACATTTCACCATCTTCATGTGCTACTTTGTGAGTGATGTGTTACAATGAAAAGTGCTTCATCTGTGTATTTCTATTCACAAATATCAGCTTTCATGAGGGGAGAATAATCAAATATATCTAAACTATTGACACGTTTGATATACCGACTATCTGATGATATTTAAATCGTAAAGCTTACATTATATTTTTACCTTCACACGGCCGTGGCGATCAGTCAATAGACCCGTCAAGCCGCATTTAAAATATAAATTCAGTGGACTGTCCAGATAGAGAAATACTAGAATTTGATACAAATCACTGCAAAACAGAAAACACATTGTTTAAAGTCATCTCCCATCAGCACCAGGATACATCGCACAGCTGTGCTCATTTACTTCTACGCATGGGGTGGCTGAGTATGGGAACCAGCTGAGATCTACGTTCTTACCTTATGTAACCATAAGTGACATTTCCCATGCAATGCAAACCTCTGCTTTTTCCTATGAGGCAGAACTGACCCCTTAGTAAGCATCAAGGAATGCAATAAATTACCTCATTTTAACCCATTTTGTGCAATATCTTGCCTGTAAACTGTTTATTAAATATTAAGAATATTTGGAATATTTTTACTTAAATTATTTATAGCAATTGACTTTTTTTGCCTTGAGACTATTCATTCTTCATCCTCCAAATGTCCCTTATCTATGATCATCTACCTGTTTCCTCCTGACAATAGTCCTATCAGTGGCCTTCATTTCTTGGACCCTGTAATAATACCTATTTACACAGAGGATGAGTAGACGATATAACATTGTATATGGGTTAAATCATGTTCTTCTCACCAGTAGGCTATAAAATCCTAAAATCTCTAGTATTAATATAAAAAACAAACTGGTCTAATAGCCAGGATGCTCAAGCTGCGGCCCTCCAGCTGTTGCAAAACTACAATTCCCAGCATGCCCTAATAACCGTAGGTTGTCCAGGCATACTGGGAGTTGTAGTTTTGCAACAGCTAGAGGGCCGCAGGTTGGACATCCCTGGTCTACACTATTTTTCAATACTCACATGGTTGGCCAATCAGTACAAACAAGGCTGTGTTCACATTTGTACTGTGGCGTTCATTCATTCCAAAAAAACAGACCAGAACCCCAGGACTCATTTACTTATTATAAGGTCTGTTAAGCTTCCCCCAAGGTGGTGTTTACTGTCAAATCTGCAATGGAACAGAGACTCCAATGCAAATGTGAAATGTGAATAGAGCTTCATATGCAGTTCGTCATTATAGTATTACTTTTTTATTGGTTGCAGATATACAGAGGTCTCCTATATTACTATTCCTCGGCTCAACACACCCGGATTTGAATGACGTAAGATGACCACATTTTTAAAAGAAAACATGATTCTGTGGTATTGTGTCACAGGATGTCTATTCTAAGGGGTTGGCCACCCAATGGTTGTGATGTGCATTAACTAGTATGTTGTGTTTGGTCAATAAAAGTCCTTGACCACAGATGAAGGTAATTGTGGACACATCTGTAGCAACCAACACGTATTATTAGAAATTTGCTGCAATGACCACTCCTTTCCCATATTCTGTGCCAACTATAATTGTTAAAGGGGATCTGTCACCATGAAAACACTTTGTAATCTGCAGGACTGGAGGAGCTGAGCAGACTGATGCATATTTTTATTGAACATTTTTCTGTAAAACTTCAGTTTATTCATTTAAATTCCTGCTCATTCTGGGCTTTGAAGTCCAGGAGGCGGTCCTATCAGTGATTGACAGCCTTCCCTCTCTGACTGTGTATACAGAGATAGCTGTCACTCACTGACAGGACCGACTCCTTGACTAGTGTTCAGTGAATCAAAGTCCACAAAGTGGATTTCGATCAGAATTTAAAGATAAATTTGATTCCTTGTGCTTTGTGGTAGTGAATCAATATAACCTGAAATAGTGCAAAAATAATACAGTGTAAAATAAATAAATAAATAAATAAAATCATACTTACCTGCTTGCAACGGGGCAGCCGCCGACATCTTGATTAAAGATCTCAGCTGAAATCCCTTGCGCGGTGAGGTATAACGTCAACATGCTGGCCGGTGTGAGGACGTCATCTCAGGCTGCGCAAGATTTCGTTTCAGATCCTCAAGCAAGATGGCGGCGGCTGCCCCATTGTGAGCAAATGGAGCAGGTAAGTGAGATTTTTTTTTTTACATTTTACACTGTATTATGTACATCAGATTATGTATGAACGCGGCATCTGATGGGTACAATGACGGGGAGCTGCGTAATCGCCGTTCCCTGTCATTGCACCCACTACTTACAAAGATGTAATTAGTCACAAAGCTAATTTTTTAGTAAAATTTGGCGAAGCGGCCAAATCGAATTTTCCAATACTTTGCTCATCTCTATCCTTGACTTCAAAGCTCAGACAGGAGGAATTTAAATGAATAAATTAAAGTTTTGCAGAAAAATGTCCCATAAAAATATACATCCGCTCTTCCTGCTCTATAACATGCTGCCTGCAGATTGCACTGTGTTTTCATGGTGACATCTTCCTGTTAATACCCATATACACTGGGGGAGATATATCAAGACTGTCTTGACCTTCCTGCCAGTCTTGACCTTCCTGCACCGATGTGAGATGGCAAAAGCCTCTTAACAAATCAGGTGC
>JAKVIS010005344.1:0-12276 GCA_033119425.1 Bufotes viridis | reverse complement strand
GCCGAGCTCTGCATGGTCTGCGCCTCCGCGGGTACAGGAGGAGGAGCTTTTGTCTCCTGTACCGAGCCAACTGACTTGAAGTGCAAACTGTGTGTGCACTTCCTGTCAGTCTGGCCGGGTACAGGAGACTGATGCTCTCTGTACCTGCGGACCGGACAGAGCTCGGTCACGCTACAATCAGGGAATGACAGGAGGGAGCGCTGAGCGGTTCCCCCCTGTCAGTTCCTCTCCCTCTGGCCGGCCCCTGCCTGCGCCCTGAGGCTGGAGCGCCCTGAGGCTGGAGCCTCCCTAGCCTCTGTGTCGGCCCGGCCCTGCTTAGTTGCATCTCTTGTGCAGCAAAGGAAGACCTAACTTTTGTAGCCTCAGCTTCTGCACGGGCGAAAGCAGCCTTTTCTTTTATTAGGGACTTACTAGAGAAGCTTGCTCGTGACCTGGTCCTGTATGATGATGCCTGGCTAGCGGACATTCAGCGTGGTCTGGATCGCGTTGTGCTTGCTGGGGGCTGCACTCTCACTTCTTGTGACTGTATGGCAGCCGCTGCAATCGTGTACGCAGGACCGCATGGCTGATGGCGGCTCCGTCTAGTCAGATCCACTATCACTGGTGACTAGCATCTGTTTTACTGTTCTGTCTTCATACACGTTCACACAGTGTGTAGTCTGACATTCAGCCTAAACCATTTCTATCTTCCAAATAAGAGGACTGTTCTTTGTAGTCTAACTTGTTTATTGGTCTACAGGTTGTACAGCGATGCTAGTGAGTGAGAGACTGTACAAGTGTGCGGTAAAACTAGAAGAATACAAATAACATGTATAAGTATAACGTATAGAATAGCATGTACTGTAATATTTGCATAACACTGAAGCACATGGTAAAATGGCTGCCTAACATAGGTCTATATGTCTAACTAACAGAAGTAACAACTCCCAGAGTAACAATTACAACTGACTAACCAGCTCTGTATAACATAATATCCCTGAAACAAAGGTAGATCTCTCAGTAGATATGCTTTTACAAGGATAGTGGTTTGAGAAGGCGATATGCAGAAGGACAGCTCTGCTAATGTGTCCTGGTGACTTCTCTCTCCCAGGATGCTTTGCCCTCCCACAATGCTTTGCACCACCCACAATGCAGCAGTCTTTGTAATAGGAAAAACAAAGTGTAATACAACTTAACACCGCTAGATGGTGCTATAACCACACTAATCACTACAGAAATACCAAAACTGAGGCAAACGTGATCTGTAATGATTCTCAAACTCTGCTGGGCAGAACACACACAGTGGGTGTTATGGAAGAATGGCCAGAAAAACAAGGAATTGCTTGAAGAAAACATGCTGGAGTTCGCCAAACAGCACATGGAGGGCTCCCCAAACACATAGAAGAAGGTTCTCTGGTCAAAGATGAGAGTAAAATTGACTTTTTGGCCATCATGGGAAATGCTATGTGTGGTCCAAACCCAACATTTCTTATGACCTCCATAACTTCCACAGTGAAGCATGGTGGTGGGCATGGTGGTGGCAGTATCACGCTGTGGAGATGCTTTTCATGAGATGGGACTGGAAAATTGTTCACAATGGAAGGAAAGAAGGATGGCAGTAAATACAGGGCAATTCTTGAGGAAAACCAGTTTCCGTCTGCCAGAGATTTGAGACTGGGGTGGAGGCTCACCTTCCAGCAGGACAATGACCCTAAACATACCGCTAAAGCTACACTGGGGTGGTTTAAGGGGACGCATCTACATTTCTTGGCATGGCCTAGTCAAAGCCCAGACCTCAATCTAAATGAGAATTTGTAGTATGACGTCAAGTCTGCTGTACCAATGCAACCCATTTAACTTGAAGGAGTTTTGAAAAATGAGCAATGATCGCATTGTCTAGAATAGATATGCTAAGCCAATGGCGACATACCCATAGAGGTCATTTCAGCAGACGATGGCTCCACACAGTATTAAAGGACATCTGTCAGCAGATCTGTACCTATGAAACTGGCTAACCGTTACATGTGCACTTGGCAGCTGAAGGGATCTGTGTTGGTCCCATGTTCATATGTGTCTGCACTACTGAGAAAGGCTACTTTCCCACTTGCGTTGGTGCGGATCCGTCTGTTTATTTGCACAGACGAATCCGCACCTATAATGCAAACGTTTGTATCCGTTCAGAACGGATCCATTTGCATTAGTTAAAAGAAAAATGACAAAATCAAAAACGGATCCGTTCTGAATTACATTGAAAGTCAATGGGGAACGGATCCGTTTTCAAATGCACTATATTGTGTCATTGAAAACGGATCCGTCCCCATTGACTTACATTGCAATTAAAAACGGATCCGTTGGGCTCCGCCTCTTCAGACGGACACCAAAATGCTGCATGCTGCGTTTTGGTGTCCGCCTCCAAAACGGAATAGAAGCGGAACAGAGCCGAACTGATGCATTCTGAACGGATCCTCATCCATTCAGAATGCATCGGGGCTTAACTGATCCGTTTTGGACCATTTGTGAGAGCCCTGAAACGGATCCCACAAACGGAATCCAAAACGCCAGTGTGAAAGTTCCCAAAAAGGAAGTTTTAGTAAATGCAAATGAGCCTCTAGGAGCAACAGGGGCGTTACCGTTACACCTAGAGGCTCTGCTCTCTCTGCAGCTGCCACGCCCTCTGCACTTTGATTGACAGGGCCAGGTGTGATCATCTTTACACTGCTTGGCCCTGTGTCAAAATGCAGAGGGTGCGGCAGGTGCAGAGAGAGCAGAGCCTCTAGGTGTAACAGCAACACCCCTGTTGCTCCGAGAGGCTCATTTGCATATATTAAAACTTCATTTTTCTCAGCTATGCGGGCACATATGAACATGGGACCAACACAGATTCCTTCAGCTGCCAAGTGCACATGCAACAGTCAGCCAGTTTGATAGGTACAAATCTGCTGACAGATGTCTGGACCTTGCCTTATGTACGGCATATACATGGGGGGCATTTCCCACCCTATACAGTGTGAATTGAGCCCTTGAGCGATATTTCCCAGTCACATGGACGTTTCATAATGGCTAATAAAACCTGGTATAGGTCAGCCATGAGGAAAACTGCAAAAATGTAGCATTGGTGCTCACCCATTCCAATATCTATCAAAAAAAAGACACAAAGCGCACATTTACTGTGCATTCATGATAGGAAACCGCCTGAGAAGCCGCGCCGTCCAGAACTACAGAGCCAGAACTCTCCTCACAGCTGTGTACTGTCCCTTTAAAAGAAGAAGAAGAAAAAACCGAGCGCGCGCCCATTGGTGCGGGGCCACGTGACGTGCAGGGGCTGGGACGTAATGGAGGGGGCGAGGGAGACGCACGAAGAAGTCACCAAGTCATTCCCCCCTATGGAAGCGGCGGGGAAGGCGTCTTCGTCACCGGGCAGGCCTCTGCCGGAGCAGGGAGGAAGACGGGCTGGGCACGGACAGGTCCTCCATGTGCCCGGGTGGGAGAGGTCATCGCAGAGGACAGCTTCGGCCATTGCTGGTGAGTGTGCTCTCCCCCCAGCCGTGCTGGGCTCATGTCACTTCTGACACGTGTTCCCCGGCAACAATGGGCAGCCTGCAGAGCTCACGTGGGGCCCCCACTGCATGGAGGCCTGGGCCCTGGCCAGCAGCTGCTGGCCCCTGCTTCTCCTTCCAGGCAGGGTGCTGACATTGAATGTTGACCCCCCCCCCCCAGGGGGGTGTAATATTAAGATATCAGCCGGAATTTAGACTAGATCGCGGCTGAGGATCCGTCACGTAGGCGCCATATTTGTAGGGATCGCCGTTTTCTCAATCTGCGCCCCGGGAATTCTCCTCATCAGTGTATATTATGTGTTGTCTGATATTTTATAATGTGGACTATACACGTGATCACGGGTTGGCTATTATTTTGTATTCCGTACGTGCATGACGCCTGCGTTTATTTTCTGCTAACACATGCTTTTACGGATCCCGTGCACTTCCAGGCCTGGTCTGCAGCAGTGTCATCTGATGGGTGCACGCGTGGCAGAGCGAGAGACACCCTAACCTAGCTGTATCCCGCCCTGCCGTGTTTCATTGGCTGGGAGCACGGATTTTAAAGGCTGTGGCCTCCGCCATTGGCTGAGCAGGCGGTCTGTTAGAGCAGCACCTTTCCCCTTTGCAGTAAGGATGGCTGAGGCATAGCGGGGAGAGCTGTTAACCCCTTGCAGGCCGTGCAGAAACGTTTGCCGCCTAAAGTTTGTTCACGGAGTTTAAAATCGGGCGCAGTTCCCGAAAAAGTGACTCAAAGTGGACTGCTAGCCAAAAAAAAAAAAAAAAAAAGACAGTTCTTCTGACACGATTTTCTGCCTGCTGGCACATGTTGGTGTCGGTTATTGTGGGAGGCGCATATCGGGTTTTTTCCGGACCCACATCAGCCTGTGGGCGACCACATCACACGCTGATCTTTGGGTTTAACCGCTCGTCGCCTTGACAGATCTTGGTTTTGTGGGTTTCGGCCCCTGCACCTTGCAGTTGGGATCCCTTGTAATTCACAGAAATCCAGATATTTAATTACATGTAAAAAAGCTTTGCCGTGCTATGTCTCCCTCTTTCCTGGTTCCAATTTAACCGAACGTGTTTTTACCTTTAGGCCTCGTCCACGATGACCTCCGTGACAAGATGGTCAGTACTTCGCAAGTGAAGGTATCCGTGAAGAATCCGGGTTTGGTCTATGTCCGTTTTTTTTTGTCCTACGTATATCGTCCGTACTGCATTGAATATTAATTTCCAGAGCATCTCCTTCCAATGGTCAGTGAAAATCATGGACCAAACACGGATGCCGTCTGTGTTGTCAGTGGTTTTCACAGACCCGTAGACTTCAGATGTGTGGACAAACCCGTTAAAGTCCGTGGGTACGTGTGCGGTCTGTGGAGAACACGTCACTGAGGTGTGACTGAGGCCTCATTATTGCAGGGGTAAGTTCTGCTTGTCTGAATAAGGTTCAGATTTACTGTGAAAGGCCTTAAAGCAGGCATGTCCAAACTGCGGCCCTCCAGCTGTTGCAACACTACAACTCCCAGCATGCCCTAATAGCTGTCGCTATCCAGGCATGCTGGGAGTTGTAGTTTTGCAGCAACTGGAGGGCCGCAGTTTGGACATGCCTGCCTTAAAGGGTTTATCCAATCCCTAGAATGCCCAGGCCCCTCGTCTAGAGCATACGTACTTGCTCCCCCGACACCCCGGATTCCCGCACGGCCGCCGCTGCATCTCCCCGTCGCGGGGATCACGACATCTGGCACCCAACAATGACCAGCCTCCCTAGCGTCACCCGCGCCGCTTGGGGGGCTGGTCATGGCCTGTTATTGGCTGCTCCCCCTGTCACCTCTGGGATCCAAAGGGGCATGGGTGCCAGAGAGCAGGTAAGTATGCACTAGTGGAGGGGCCCGGGCATTTTGGGGGGTCATTCTAGGGATTGGATAACCCCTTCAAGACCTTTCACAGTAAATCTGAACCTTATTCAGACAAGTAGAACTTACCCCTGCAATAATGAAAAACATAAGGCCTCATTCATTCTAGGGATTGGATAACCCCTTTAAAGCCGATCTGTCACCAGGACACGGTTCCTCCCGAATACGACTTTTCCACAGAGCGGAGGACGTGGGGATGGGCTGCATAAAGACTGAACTGGCCGGGACTCGGACCGTAGCTGAGCCATGCGAAGGTTATATCTATCTGCCTTCCAGGTTCCTTATGGACACATTGGGAAGATTGCTACTGCACATTGAGACATTGAGCCCTACTGGACCATCCTGTTCAGCCTTAGGGTCCATTCACACGTCCGTGGTGTGTTGCGGATCCACAACACACCCGCCCGGCACCCCCCATAGAGATGCCTATTCTTGTCCGCAAGCTGTGGACAAGAATATGACATGTTCTATGTTTTGAGGAGCCACGGACCGGAAGTTCGGGGCCGCGCTCCGCAAATGTGCACATAGTGTGCTCTCCGCTTCATGTCGGCCCTATTGAGAATGAATGGGTCCGCACCCGTTCCGCAGAATTGCGGAACGGATGCGGACGTGTGAATGGGGCCTTATTCAGAATTATCTATTCAATGTCCTGGTGAGGAAATCATTATTAACAACCAACCAAAAGTATGACCCTTGCAGCGATTCAGAATTGGATCGCTGGGGATTTGACTTCTGGGACCCCCAGCTATCTGGAGAACAGAGGGTCCTGGAGTCCAATGCTTCATTCACTTTTAGGGACTGATAATTCATTACGTCATTTCCATAGAAGTGAATGAGCAGTGCAGTGATGGGCATTGCTGCTCTACTCAGAGAACCTTCGTTCTCAGGACTGCTGGGGGCTCCAGTGGTCAGACCCCTAGTGATCAGACATCACCGATCCTGTGGATAGGTGATAACTGCTTATCATGGGAATTGTCCACTCCTTTTATATCAATGTCCTTTTCTCAGGTCAGATCATCAATAGTTGATCGGCAGCGGTCAGACACCCCGCCGATCAGCTGTTCAGCAGTAGCTCCAGCGCCGAAACCACACAACTCCACCCATTGTGTAGTGGATGGGGCCGGTTATTGTAGTGCTGCCCCTCACAGAAGTGAATCCACTACACCAGGGATCAGCAACCTTCGGTACTTCAGCTGTTGTGCAACTACGACTATCAGCATGCACACTTACTCGGTCATAGAAGTAAGAGGAGGATTCTGGGAGTTGTAGTTTCAGAACAGCTGGTGTACCGGAGGTTGCTGATCCCTGCCCTACACAATGGACAGAACTGTAGTCCCAGCACCGGAGCTAGTCCTGATCGGCGTATTGACGTGGGTGCGGGGTGTCGAGCTCCTGCCGATCGGGTATCGATGATCAATCCTGAGGAAAGTGATAGTATTGAACAACCCCTTTAAGGCTGTTCCGCTTTTTGCATCAAATCCTATGACAAACCATCTCCAGTGCAAGTGAATGGGTTTTATGTGACCCTGTTCACGTGCATCGATTACATTTTTTGTGAATTTATATCTTCATCAAATAAGTGACATCTGGAAGACCAAAAGATGGGCCCTGTTCATAATCCTTGTGCAGATCTACAGCAGAACTGCATCAGTCTGAAGGTCAGTCTCTGGTTTCTGTCACAGAAGAGCACATCACAGAATAAGGAACATATTAGCCATGGTATGCTGCCCGTACTGAACCTCCCATAGTAATGAATGGAGAACGCATGCTCGGCATGCTCTCCTTCACTTTGGTGGCCCGGTTCTCTAAATGTCCTAGAAGTAGGACCCTCACCTATCAGATATTGATGGGATATATCAATGTCCTGGATGGACCAACCCCTGTAAGGCGTAGAGGCACTGTGGCTAGCATGGATACCTTGCTCTTCATGTAGATGACTATGGCCAGGGCTCCAGCCTCATAAATGTTCTCACTGTGCATTGCTTTCTTCTAGAATCTGGTAGAAGTCAAAGTGCGAGAGGTGAATTGCAGCCCGTCTGTGCGGCTGCGGACATATCAAACTACTGTACGTCCGTATGATCTAGCAGCTATTTTATGACCGATCTCCAGGTATATGCTTCTTCTGATATTATTTTTTTTTTTCCCCTTATGCAGAAAAGACCTACATGAGAGCCGGTCCCCGGACCACTGGAAATGCTCATGTCTGGCTGAGGTAGTAGTTTGTGTAGTTAGGGGGCAGTGGTGTTTGCCCATGGAGATAACTAGACAAACTACTGCCTTGCCAGATGTGGGAAGATTCTTCAGGACAACTTCTACAGGCTTCGGTCCTCCTTGAAGATCTAGGTACATTGCAGCTGAATCGTCGGGATTTCGCTGAAGTCATAGCATTGTTGCCTCCACTTTTTTTCCTCACCAGGTGAAGTGTAATAAAGTAACAGTTTTTGTTCGTAATGTACATTCTGTATTCTACACCAAATGAGTAGAAAGAGAAAGTTGAACTACTTGTAACCTAATTTGCCATCGTTATCGTATCCCTATGGCAGGCATGTCCAAACTCTGGCCCTCCAGGTGTTGCAGAACTACAACTCCCATCATGCTCTTCTGTAGGTTGTCCAGGAATGATGGGAGTTGTGGTTTTGCAACATCTGGAGGGCCGGAGTTTGGACATGCCTGCCCTATGAAGATCTTTATCCAGGGCAGGACAGATGTATTTACATCTACTGACACCCATCTAAAGCCTCCGTTATCTTACAGCAGCTCCGTTCCTTCTCAGTCCAGACCGCTAAGAGAACTTCAGGGCAAAGGCAGCCACCTCAATAGTGTTGTGAAATATCCTTCTTCTCGCTTAAAGGAAAAAGGGAGGCGAGTGCCTTCTGGTAATATTGGTTGTTTTAAAGGGGTTATGCCAATTCTGAAAGTGATCTACTATCTACAGGATAGGGGATAACTTAACTGATCGGTAGAGATTCGACTGCCGGGACGCCCACTGATCCTGAGAATGGGGATCCCATTTCCCCGTCCTGATGGAGCCGCAGACTGAGCGTGCGCCGCGCTGCTCCAGTCATCCTCTGCAGGACTGCTGTGGATGGGCGAGTACAGCTCTCGGCTATTTCCGGGCGCATGCTCAGCCTGCAGCTCAATCCGGATGGGGACATGGGATTCCCATTCTCAGGACTGATGGGGCTTCCAGCAGTTTGATCCCTACCGTTTAGTTAGTGATCCCCTGTCCCGTGGATAACTTTTAAACTTGTCACATCCCCTTTAAACTTTTCATTTTCTACTGCAATACAGTATTGCAGGAAAATAACATGTTGGCACCAGGAATGTGTTCTACAATTCCACTTGCCTCAAGGAAATCGGTGGGAATGGTTGCCCATGGGATTTGTGACCAGGAAACTGGCTAAAAGTGTTAGCCATGTGTAAGGCTCCATTCACATGTCCCCAAAATGGGTCCGCATCCGTTCTGCAATTTTGCGGAACGGGTTTGAACTCGTTCATTTCCATTGGGGACTGAAAAAATGCGGACAGCACTCTATGTGCTGTCCGAATCTGCACTTCCGTTTCCACAAAAAAAAAAGTAGAACATGTCCTATTCTTGTCCGCAGTTGCAGACAAGATTAGGCGTTTTCTGTTATAGTGCCGGTGATGTGCAGTCCACAAATTGCGGAACGCACATTGCCGGTGTCCGTGTTTTGCGCATCTGCAAAACACTTACGGACGTGTGAATGGACCTTAAGTGCGTGCATGGTTATTTGGCAGGGCGAAATACCTGCCCAATTTCCAGAACGATGCAGGGATCATGACCAGTTATGGCAGCTGGATATGTAGATTATTCAGTATAAAAGATTGGATTCTAAATGAAGAGTTTTTAAGACTGGATTTACATAATTTTTTTTAAAAATATATATATTTTTTGCTGTACTTGTAATTGCCAGTTTTTTTTTTTGCTTGCATGTATTTGCTGCCGCCTAGTGGTTGTAAGTCTGCTTTCTCATTTTCAGCTATGAGCATGTCAACCAGATTTTTATTGTCCCAATGCATCTAAGATGAAAACCGAAGCATTGTTACACATACTTCCCATAGTTCAGCATTTCCATGGTGACAACATCACTGAACCGATGCATAATCTGATCCCGCAGTTCTACTGACTGATAGACGTGGGTCCTGATTGTATGGGACCCACAGGTATCAGACTTTTTATGGAAAATCTGGGATAATGGCAAGCTGGTGGGGGCAAGGTAATGCTCTTGGGTTCTGGAATGTGTGTGGATGTGACATGTACCTCCTGCCTAAACATTGGTCCAGACCAAGTACACCTGTCCATGGTAACACTATTCCTCAATGGCAGTGGCTTCTTCTAGAAGGATAGGGCCTGTACCACACTACAGAAGTAGTTAGAGGGGTTGTGCCACCTATATAACTGTATCCTGCCCAACAGACATCGCTGTTACATCACTATCCCCAAATACACAATTTATCAAAACTGCCTTATTCGTCATTAGCCTACCATTGTGACCTGTGGCAAATCAGTTTCAATTTCACTTGCTGTTGGTTACGTCCTGTAATACAGGACGCACATGCTCACAACCACTCCTCTGTGTGCAGTGTCCGTTGTGGATAGACAGACAGACAACAAAAGTCATCCTTAGGTTGATCTATCTGGCTAACAAATGATGGCCATTAGCACAAGTTGTATCTGTTATCAATCCAGTTACACAGATCATTTTGAATATGTGCTGGTTAGTGTCACATATCCTGGTGATTTCAAGACACCTCTCACTGCCCTAAGGCTTGATGGGACAGCAGTCACATGACCAACCAGGAAGTAGGATTCAAGCATGGGGGATAAGAGAAAACTGCAAATGAGGAAATTCTAGAAAAAAATCCATGGGAGCTAGAGTACTTGATGAAAGTAAACTTTAGAGTGAAAAGTAGTTTGGCACAACCCCTTTGAGGAATGGACATGACAGTTCCTAATTCTCTACATCTCAATCCAGTTAAGCACCAGTGCAAATAAAAGTCCACAATCCATTGAGATCCCAGTGTATAACGTTACAGGATTTGAAGTATCTTAATGTTATAATCAGTGTACAAGCTTTTTTTTCTCCCCTCTTCATACATGTACTGAACTGTATTGCACAAACTGTTCAAATGGCATTGTCCAGAATAAACTCACATGGCGAGTGTCACACTAGATATTTTTTACAGTGCTCGTTCCTTACCTTCCGTGTTAAAATCATTGTTTTTAATTTTTTTTCTGCCATGAAGGGGATTTGAAGCGGGCTTGAATGGGTTTGTTTGGGCACCTTTTTTATTTCTGTATTTGTGGAAGATGACTATTCTGTGTTGGCAATAAAGTTTTCTTGATGTGAGAATAGGCCTACGATGTTTAAGTTGTCTTGGTTTCTACAGACGTCTGTTTAATGATCCTGGTGCGCAGTTTACGTACCTCGCAGCCTTCAGGTATCCGTTTACTACCTTGTTTTTGCTACCAGATCATTGGGGAACGGACATGGTCACTTGCTCTTCTGAAGCCAGGCATTAGCTGCAGCAAACATGTGGCCATTCCCATGCTGTCGGTTGTCAACACTGCAGGGACCGGAACATAGAGACCCCGGAGCGGGAGCAGGTAAGTATGAATCCTCTGTTCATAGAGGCCGACTGCTGGCACTTAACAAAATGTCATTATTCCTAGAGAACCCCTTTAAAGTCATTTTATATGGACTAATACATGTATTTGCATGTATTAAAAGGGTTTTCTGAGATTTTTATACTAATGACCTATCCTGATTGGTGGGGGTCCAACACCTGGGAACCCCATCGATCAGCTGTTTGATAAGGGAACACAGTAAAAACAAAACCCATAAAACTGGCGGGATTTCACAGACCCATTTACTTCAATGTGGATCGCATTTTGTGGCCAAGTATAAGACATGTTCTATCTTTTTGAGGAACATACAGATGCGGAAAGCACACGGATCAACGGGGACCTCATCCATATCTGGGCATCCACGTTTTGCAGACGACAAAATACATACGGTTGTGTGCATGCGGCCTGAGCATGACTCTGGACATTAAAAAGCCCCAATAGACAGCTACTTATTGGTAACAGGTCAACATCTATTCCATTGGAGAAGGCAATAAGGACACAAAGGGGCAGATTTATCATAGACCGGTGGCGTATGCTGGTCTGTGATAACCAGGAGCAATGCCGGATGCTGCACCTAATTTATCATGAAGCATACACCTCCTCATAAATAAGGTATAGCTTCTGTCTGCACCTATACTGGTATCTAAAGCAACCCCCGGCTGGTGTAGAATAAAGTGTTCTTTTAGGCCTCATGAACACGACCGTATTTTCTTTCCGTGTCCGTTCCGTTTTTTTTGCAGACCATATGCGGAACCATTCATTTCAATGGGTCCGCAAAAAAACGGAAGGTACTCCGTGTGCATTCCGTTTCCGTGTGTCCGTTTTTCCGTTCCGCAAAAAAATAGAGCATGTCCTATTTTTTCTAGTTTGCGGACAAGGATAGGCATTATTACAATGGATCCGCAAAAAAAATGGATGCCATACGGAATGTCATCCGTTTTTTTTTTTTGCAGATCCGCACATACGGTCGTGTGCATGAGGCCTTAGGCTGAGTTCACATCATTGTTTAGCATTCCGTTCTTCTGATCCGTCAGAAGAACAAAAAAAACAAAAAAATCCTTTATTTTCAGCATCAGTTTGCACTTAAAATAACTGGTCGTTTTTTTTGTTTTTGTTTTTTTTTGTCATGGTTAGGGATGAGTGAATCGAATTTGGATGAAACATCCGATTTGCATAATACTTCGTTTGAATACTG
>JAKVIS010005343.1:0-11860 GCA_033119425.1 Bufotes viridis | reverse complement strand
TGATGCCATTTACATGGCACTGTATGTTAGGGGGCTGGGGAGGGGTCGTATTAATAACATGGGACTGTATGCTGATGGAGGCTGTCAGAGGGATTGATGCCATTTACATGGCACTGTATGTTAGGGGGCTGGGGAGGGGTCGTATTAATAACATGGGACTGTATGCTGATGGAGGCTGTCAGAGGGATTGATGCCATTTACATGGCACTGTATGTTAGGGGGCTGGGGAGGGGTCGTATTAATAACATGGGACTGTATGCTGATGGAGGCTGTCAGAGGGATTGATGCCATTTACATGGCACTGTATGTTAGGGGGCTGGGGAGGGGGTCGTATTAATAACATGGGACTGTATGCTGATGGAGGCTGTCAGAGGGATTGATGCCATTTACATGGCACTGTATGTTAGGGGGCTGGGGAGGGGGTCGTATTGATAACATGGGACTGTATGCTGATGGAGGCAGTCAGAGGGATTGATGCCATTTACATGGCACTGTATGTTAGGGGGCTGGGGAGGGGTCGTATTAATAACATGGGACTGTATGCTGATGGAGGCTGTCAGAGGGATTGATGCCATTTACATGGCACTGTATGTTAGGGGGCTGGGGAGGGGTCGTATTAATAACATGGGACTGTATGCTGATGGAGGCTGTCAGAGGGATTGATGCCATTTACATGGCACTGTATGTTAGGGGGCTGGGGAGGGGTCGTATTAATAACATGGGACTGTATGCTGATGGAGGCTGTCAGAGGGATTGATGCCATTTACATGGCACTGTATGTTAGGGGGCTGGGGAGGGGGTCGTATTAATAACATGGGACTGTATGCTGATGGAGGCTGTCAGAGGGATTGATGCCATTTACATGGCACTGTATGTTAGGGGGCTGGGGAGGGGGTCGTATTGATAACATGGGACTGTATGCTGATGGAGGCAGTCAGAGGGATTGATGCCATTTACATGGCACTGTATGTTAGGGGGCTGGGGAGGGGTCGTATTGATAACATGGGACTGTATGCTGATGGAGGCTGTCAGAGGGATTGATGCCATTTACATGGCACTGTATGTTAGGGGGCTGGGGAGGGGGTCGTATTAATAACATGGGACTGTATGCTGATGGAGGCTGTCAGAGGGATTGATGCCATTTACATGGCACTGTATGTTAGGGGGCTGGGGAGGGGGTCGTATTAATAACATGGGACTGTATGCTGATGGAGGCAGTCAGAGGGATTGATGCCATTTACATGGCACTGTATGTTAGGGGGCTGGGGAGGGGGTCGTATTAATAACATGGGACTGTATGCTGATGGAGGCTGTCAGAGGGATTGATGCCATTTACATGGCACTGTATGTTAGGGGGCTGGGGAGGGGTCGTATTGATAACATGGGACTGTATGCTGATGGAGGCTGTCAGAGGGATTGATGCCATTTACATGGCACTGTATGTTAGGGGGCTGGGGAGGGGTCGTATTAATAACATGGGACTGTATGCTGATGGAGGCTGTCAGAGGGATTGATGCCATTTACATGGCACTGTATGTTAGGGGGCTGGGGAGGGGGTCGTATTAATAACATGGGACTGTATGCTGATGGAGGCTGTCAGAGGGATTGATGCCATTTACATGGCACTGTATGTTAGGGGGCTGGGGAGGGGTCGTATTGATAACATGGGACTGTATGCTGATGGAGGCAGTCAGAGGGATTGATGCCATTTACATGGCACTGTATGTTAGGGGGCTGGGGAGGGGTCGTATTAATAACATGGGACTGTATGCTGATGGAGGCTGTCAGAGGGATTGATGCCATTTACATGGCACTGTATGTTAGGGGGCTGGGGAGGGGGTCGTATTAATAACATGGGACTGTATGCTGATGGAGGCTGTCAGAGGGATTGATGCCATTTACATGGCACTGTATGTTAGGGGGCTGGGGAGGGGGTCGTATTAATAACATGGGACTGTATGCTGATGGAGGCTGTCAGAGGGATTGATGCCATTTACATGGCACTGTATGTTAGGGGGCTGGGGAGGGGTCGTATTGATAACATGGGACTGTATGCTGATGGAGGCAGTCAGAGGGATTGATGCCATTTACATGGCACTGTATGTTAGGGGGCTGGGGAGGGGTCGTATTGATAACATGGGACTGTATGCTGATGGAGGCTGTCAGAGGGATTGATGCCATTTACATGGCACTGTATGTTAGGGGGCTGGGGAGGGGGTCGTATTAATAACATGGGACTGTATGCTGATGGAGGCAGTCAGAGGGATTGATGCCATTTACATGGCACTGTATGTTAGGGGGCTGGGGAGGGGGTCGTATTGATAACATGGGACTGTATGCTGATGGAGGCAGTCAGAGGGATTGATGCCATTTACATGGCACTGTATGTTAGGGGGCTGGGGAGGGGTCGTATTGATAACATGGGACTGTATGCTGATGGAGGCTGTCAGAGGGATTGATGCCATTTACATGGCACTGTATGTTAGGGGGCTGGGGAGGGGGTCGTATTAATAACATGGGACTGTATGCTGATGGAGGCTGTCAGAGGATTGATGCCATTTACATGGCACTGTATGTTAGGGGGCTGGGGAGGGGGTCGTATTGATAACATGGGACTGTATGCTGATGGAGGCAGTCAGAGGGATTGATGCCATTTACATGGCACTGTATGTTAGGGGGCTGGGGAGGGGTCGTATTGATAACATGGGACTGTATGCTGATGGAGGCAGTCAGAGGGATTGATGCCATTTACATGGCACTGTATGTTAGGGGGCTGGGGAGGGGTCGTATTAATAACATGGGACTGTATGCTGATGGAGGCTGTCAGAGGGATTGATGCCATTTACATGGCACTGTATGTTAGGGGGCTGGGGAGGGGTCGTATTAATAACATGGGACTGTATGCTGATGGAGGCTGTCAGAGGGATTGATGCCATTTACATGGCACTGTATGTTAGGGGGCTGGGGAGGGGTCGTATTAATAACATGGGACTGTATGCTGATGGAGGCTGTCAGAGGGATTGATGCCATTTACATGGCACTGTATGTTAGGGGGCTGGGGAGGGGTCGTATTAATAACATGGGACTGTATGCTGATGGAGGCTGTCAGAGGGATTGATGCCATTTACATGGCACTGTATGTTAGGGGGCTGGGGAGGGGGTCGTATTGATAACATGGGACTGTATGCTGATGGAGGCTGTCAGAGGGATTGATGCCATTTACATGGCACTGTATGTTAGGGGGCTGGGGAGGGGGTCGTATTGATAACATGGGACTGTATGCTGATGGAGGCTGTCAGAGGGATTGATGCCATTTACATGGCACTGTATGTTAGGGGGCTGGGGAGGGGTCGTATTAATAACATGGGACTGTATGCTGATGGAGGCTGTCAGAGGGATTGATGCCATTTACATGGCACTGTATGTTAGGGGGCTGGGGAGGGGTCGTATTGATAACATGGGACTGTATGCTGATGGAGGCAGTCAGAGGGATTGATGCCATTTACATGGCACTGTATGTTAGGGGGCTGGGGAGGGGTCGTATTAATAACATGGGACTGTATGCTGATGGAGGCTGTCAGAGGGATTGATGCCATTTACATGGCACTGTATGTTAGGGGGCTGGGGAGGGGGTCGTATTAATAACATGGGACTGTATGCTGATGGAGGCTGTCAGAGGGATTGATGCCATTTACATGGCACTGTATGTTAGGGGGCTGGGGAGGGGTCGTATTAATAACATGGGACTGTATGCTGATGGAGGCTGTCAGAGGGATTGATGCCATTTACATGGCACTGTATGTTAGGGGGCTGGGGAGGGGTCGTATTGATAACATGGGACTGTATGCTGATGGAGGCAGTCAGAGGGATTGATGCCATTTACATGGCACTGTATGTTAGGGGGCTGGGGAGGGGTCGTATTGATAACATGGGACTGTATGCTGATGGAGGCTGTCAGAGGGATTGATGCCATTTACATGGCACTGTATGTTAGGGGGCTGGGGAGGGGGTCGTATTAATAACATGGGACTGTATGCTGATGGAGGCTGTCAGAGGGATTGATGCCATTTACATGGCACTGTATGTTAGGGGGCTGGGGAGGGGTCGTATTGATAACATGGGACTGTATGCTGATGGAGGCTGTCAGAGGGATTGATGCCATTTACATGGCACTGTATGTTAGGGGGCTGGGGAGGGGTCGTATTGATAACATGGGACTGTATGCTGATGGAGGCTGTCAGAGGGATTGATGCCATTTACATGGCACTGTATGTTAGGGGGCTGGGGAGGGGTCGTATTAATAACATGGGACTGTATGCTGATGGAGGCTGTCAGAGGGATTGATGCCATTTACATGGCACTGTATGTTAGGGGGCTGGGGAGGGGGTCGTATTAATAACATGGGACTGTATGCTGATGGAGGCAGTCAGAGGGATTGATGCCATTTACATGGCACTGTATGTTAGGGGGCTGGGGAGGGGTCGTATTGATAACATGGGACTGTATGCTGATGGAGGCTGTCAGAGGGATTGATGCCATTTACATGGCACTGTATGTTAGGGGGCTGGGGAGGGGTCGTATTGATAACATGGGACTGTATGCTGATGGAGGCAGTCAGAGGGATTGATGCCATTTACATGGCACTGTATGTTAGGGGGCTGGGGAGGGGTCGTATTAATAACATGGGACTGTATGCTGATGGAGGCTGTCAGAGGGATTGATGCCATTTACATGGCACTGTATGTTAGGGGGCTGGGGAGAGGGTCGTATTAATAACATGGGACTGTATGCTGATGGAGGCTGTCAGAGGGATTGATGCCATTTACATGGCACTGTATGTTAGGGGGCTGGGGAGGGGTCGTATTGATAACATGGGACTGTATGCTGATGGAGGCAGTCAGAGGGATTGATGCCATTTACATGGCACTGTATGTTAGGGGGCTGGGGAGGGGGTCGTATTAATAACATGGGACTGTATGCTGATGGAGGCTGTCAGAGGGATTGATGCCATTTACATGGCACTGTATGTTAGGGGGCTGGGGAGGGGGTCGTATTAATAACATGGGACTGTATGCTGATGGAGGCTGTCAGAGGGATTGATGCCATTTACATGGCACTGTATGTTAGGGGGCTGGGGAGGGGTCGTATTAATAACATGGGACTGTATGCTGATGGAGGCTGTCAGAGGGATTGATGCCATTTACATGGCACTGTATGTTAGGGGGCTGGGGAGGGGTCGTATTGATAACATGGGACTGTATGCTGATGGAGGCTGTCAGAGGGATTGATGCCATTTACATGGCACTGTATGTTAGGGGGCTGGGGAGGGGTCGTATTAATAACATGGGACTGTATGCTGATGGAGGCTGTCAGAGGGATTGATGCCATTTACATGGCACTGTATGTTAGGGGGCTGGGGAGGGGTCGTATTAATAACATGGGACTGTATGCTGATGGAGGCTGTCAGAGGGATTGATGCCATTTACATGGCACTGTATGTTAGGGGGCTGGGGAGGGGTCGTATTGATAACATGGGACTGTATGCTGATGGAGGCTGTCAGAGGGATTGATGCCATTTACATGGCACTGTATGTTAGGGGGCTGGGGAGGGGTCGTATTAATAACATGGGACTGTATGCTGATGGAGGCTGTCAGAGGGATTGATGCCATTTACATGGCACTGTATGTTAGGGGGCTGGGGAGGGGTCGTATTAATAACATGGGACTGTATGCTGATGGAGGCTGTCAGAGGGATTGATGCCATTTACATGGCACTGTATGTTAGGGGGCTGGGGGAGGGGTCGTATTGATAACATGGGACTGTATGCTGATGGAGGCTGTCAGAGGGATTGATGCCATTTACATGGCACTGTATGTTAGGGGGCTGGGGAGAGGGTCGTATTGATAACATGGGACTGTATGCTGATGGAGGCAGTCAGAGGGATTGATGCCATTTACATGGCACTGTATGTTAGGGGGCTGGGGAGGGGTCGTATTGATAACATGGGACTGTATGCTGATGGAGGCAGTCAGAGGGATTGATGCCATTTACATGGCACTGTATGTTAGGGGGCTGGGGAGGGGTCGTATTAATAACATGGGACTGTATGCTGATGGAGGCTGTCAGAGGGATTGATGCCATTTACATGGCACTGTATGTTAGGGGGCTGGGGAGGGGGTCGTATTAATAACATGGGACTGTATGCTGATGGAGGCTGTCAGAGGGATTGATGCCATTTACATGGCACTGTATGTTAGGGGGCTGGGGAGGGGTCGTATTGATAACATGGGACTGTATGCTGATGGAGGCTGTCAGAGGGATTGATGCCATTTACATGGCACTGTATGTTAGGGGGCTGGGGAGGGGGTCGTATTAATAACATGGGACTGTATGCTGATGGAGGCTGTCAGAGGGATTGATGCCATTTACATGGCACTGTATGTTAGGGGGCTGGGGAGGGGTCGTATTAATAACATGGGACTGTATGCTGATGGAGGCTGTCAGAGGGATTGATGCCATTTACATGGCACTGTATGTTAGGGGGCTGGGGAGGGGTCGTATTGATAACATGGGACTGTATGCTGATGGAGGCTGTCAGAGGGATTGATGCCATTTACATGGCACTGTATGTTAGGGGGCTGGGGAGGGGTCGTATTAATAACATGGGACTGTATGCTGATGGAGGCTGTCAGAGGGATTGATGCCATTTACATGGCACTGTATGTTAGGGGGCTGGGGAGGGGTCGTATTAATAACATGGGACTGTATGCTGATGGAGGCTGTCAGAGGGATTGATGCCATTTACATGGCACTGTATGTTAGGGGGCTGGGGAGGGGTCGTATTGATAACATGGGACTGTATGCTGATGGAGGCTGTCAGAGGGATTGATGCCATTTACATGGCACTGTATGTTAGGGGGCTGGGGAGGGGTCGTATTGATAACATGGGACTGTATGCTGATGGAGGCTGTCAGAGGGATTGATGCCATTTACATGGCACTGTATGTTAGGGGGCTGGGGAGGGGTCGTATTAATAACATGGGACTGTATGCTGATGGAGGCTGTCAGAGGGATTGATGCCATTTACATGGCACTGTATGTTAGGGGGCTGGGGAGGGGTCGTATTAATAACATGGGACTGTATGCTGATGGAGGCTGTCAGAGGGATTGATGCCATTTACATGGCACTGTATGTTAGGGGGCTGGGGAGGGGTCGTATTAATAACATGGGACTGTATGCTGATGGAGGCTGTCAGAGGGATTGATGCCATTTACATGGCACTGTATGTTAGGGGGCTGGGGAGGGGTCGTATTAATAACATGGGACTGTATGCTGATGGAGGCTGTCAGAGGGATTGATGCCATTTACATGGCACTGTATGTTAGGGGGCTGGGGAGGGGTCGTATTAATAACATGGGACTGTATGCTGATGGAGGCTGTCAGAGGGATTGATGCCATTTACATGGCACTGTATGTTAGGGGGCTGGGGAGGGGGTCGTATTAATAACATGGGACTGTATGCTGATGGAGGCAGTCAGAGGGATTGATGCCATTTACATGGCACTGTATGTTAGGGGGCTGGGGAGGGGTCGTATTAATAACATGGGACTGTATGCTGATGGAGGCTGTCAGAGGGATTGATGCCATTTACATGGCACTGTATGTTAGGGGGCTGGGGAGGGGTCGTATTAATAACATGGGACTGTATGCTGATGGAGGCTGTCAGAGGGATTGATGCCATTTACATGGCACTGTATGTTAGGGGGCTGGGGAGGGGGTCGTATTAATAACATGGGACTGTATGCTGATGGAGGCTGTCAGAGGGATTGATGCCATTTACATGGCACTGTATGTTAGGGGGCTGGGGAGGGGGTCGTATTGATAACATGGGACTGTATGCTGATGGAGGCTGTCAGAGGGATTGATGCCATTTACATGGCACTGTATGTTAGGGGGCTGGGGAGGGGTCGTATTAATAACATGGGACTGTATGCTGATGGAGGCTGTCAGAGGGATTGATGCCATTTACATGGCACTGTATGTTAGGGGGCTGGGGAGGGGTCGTATTAATAACATGGGACTGTATGCTGATGGAGGCTGTCAGAGGGATTGATGCCATTTACATGGCACTGTATGTTAGGGGGCTGGGGAGGGGTCGTATTAATAACATGGGACTGTATGCTGATGGAGGCTGTCAGAGGGATTGATGCCATTTACATGGCACTGTATGTTAGGGGGCTGGGGAGGGGGTCGTATTAATAACATGGGACTGTATGCTGATGGAGGCTGTCAGAGGGATTGATGCCATTTACATGGCACTGTATGTTAGGGGGCTGGGGAGGGGGTCGTATTAATAACATGGGACTGTATGCTGATGGAGGCTGTCAGAGGGATTGATGCCATTTACATGGCACTGTATGTTAGGGGGCTGGGGAGGGGGTCGTATTAATAACATGGGACTGTATGCTGATGGAGGCTGTCAGAGGGATTGATGCCATTTACATGGCACTGTATGTTAGGGGGCTGGGGAGGGGTCGTATTAATAACATGGGACTGTATGCTGATGGAGGCTGTCAGAGGGATTGATGCCATTTACATGGCACTGTATGTTAGGGGGCTGGGGAGGGGGTCGTATTAATAACATGGGACTGTATGCTGATGGAGGCTGTCAGAGGGATTGATGCCATTTACATGGCACTGTATGTTAGGGGGCTGGGGAGGGGTCGTATTAATAACATGGGACTGTATGCTGATGGAGGCTGTCAGAGGATTGATGCCATTTACATGGCACTGTATGTTAGGGGGCTGGGGAGGGGGTCGTATTGATAACATGGGACTGTATGCTGATGGAGGCTGTCAGAGGGATTGATGCCATTTACATGGCACTGTATGTTAGGGGGCTGGGGAGGGGTCGTATTAATAACATGGGACTGTATGCTGATGGAGGCTGTCAGAGGGATTGATGCCATTTACATGGCACTGTATGTTAGGGGGCTGGGGAGGGGTCGTATTAATAACATGGGACTGTATGCTGATGGAGGCTGTCAGAGGGATTGATGCCATTTACATGGCACTGTATGTTAGGGGGCTGGGGAGGGGTCGTATTGATAACATGGGACTGTATGCTGATGGAGGCTGTCAGAGGGATTGATGCCATTTACATGGCACTGTATGTTAGGGGGCTGGGGAGGGGTCGTATTAATAACATGGGACTGTATGCTGATGGAGGCAGTCAGAGGGATTGATGCCATTTACATGGCACTGTATGTTAGGGGGCTGGGGAGGGGGTCGTATTAATAACATGGGACTGTATGCTGATGGAGGCTGTCAGAGGGATTGATGCCATTTACATGGCACTGTATGTTAGGGGGCTGGGGAGGGGGTCGTATTAATAACATGGGACTGTATGCTGATGGAGGCTGTCAGAGGATTGATGCCATTTACATGGCACTGTATGTTAGGGGGCTGGGGAGGGGGTCGTATTAATAACATGGGACTGTATGCTGATGGAGGCTGTCAGAGGGATTGATGCCATTTACATGGCACTGTATGTTAGGGGGCTGGGGAGGGGTCGTATTAATAACATGGGACTGTATGCTGATGGAGGCTGTCAGAGGGATTGATGCCATTTACATGGCACTGTATGTTAGGGGGCTGGGGAGGGGTCGTATTAATAACATGGGACTGTATGCTGATGGAGGCTGTCAGAGGGATTGATGCCATTTACATGGCACTGTATGTTAGGGGGCTGGGGAGGGGGTCGTATTAATAACATGGGACTGTATGCTGATGGAGGCTGTCAGAGGGATTGATGCCATTTACATGGCACTGTATGTTAGGGGGCTGGGGAGGGGTCGTATTAATAACATGGGACTGTATGCTGATGGAGGCTGTCAGAGGGATTGATGCCATTTACATGGCACTGTATGTTAGGGGGCTGGGGAGGGGTCGTATTAATAACATGGGACTGTATGCTGATGGAGGCTGTCAGAGGGATTGATGCCATTTACATGGCACTGTATGTTAGGGGGCTGGGGAGGGGTCGTATTAATAACATGGGACTGTATGCTGATGGAGGCTGTCAGAGGGATTGATGCCATTTACATGGCACTGTATGTTAGGGGGCTGGGGAGGGGTCGTATTAATAACATGGGACTGTATGCTGATGGAGGCTGTCAGAGGGATTGATGCCATTTACATGGCACTGTATGTTAGGGGGCTGGGGAGGGGTCGTATTAATAACATGGGACTGTATGCTGATGGAGGCTGTCAGAGGGATTGATGCCATTTACATGGCACTGTATGTTAGGGGGCTGGGGAGGGGTCGTATTAATAACATGGGACTGTATGCTGATGGAGGCTGTCAGAGGGATTGATGCCATTTACATGGCACTGTATGTTAGGGGGCTGGGGAGGGGTCGTATTAATAACATGGGACTGTATGCTGATGGAGGCTGTCAGAGGGATTGATGCCATTTACATGGCACTGTATGTTAGGGGGCTGGGGAGGGGGTCGTATTAATAACATGGGACTGTATGCTGATGGAGGCTGTCAGAGGGATTGATGCCATTTACATGGCACTGTATGTTAGGGGGCTGGGGAGGGGTCGTATTGATAACATGGGACTGTATGCTGATGGAGGCAGTCAGAGGGATTGATGCCATTTACATGGCACTGTATGTTAGGGGGCTGGGGAGGGGTCGTATTAATAACATGGGACTGTATGCTGATGGAGGCTGTCAGAGGGATTGATGCCATTTACATGGCACTGTATGTTAGGGGGCTGGGGAGGGGGTCGTATTAATAACATGGGACTGTATGCTGATGGAGGCTGTCAGAGGGATTGATGCCATTTACATGGCACTGTATGTTAGGGGGCTGGGGAGGGGTCGTATTAATAACATGGGACTGTATGCTGATGGAGGCTGTCAGAGGGATTGATGCCATTTACATGGCACTGTATGTTAGGGGGCTGGGGAGGGGGTCGTATTAATAACATGGGACTGTATGCTGATGGAGGCTGTCAGAGGGATTGATGCCATTTACATGGCACTGTATGTTAGGGGGCTGGGGAGGGGTCGTATTAATAACATGGGACTGTATGCTGATGGAGGCTGTCAGAGGGATTGATGCCATTTACATGGCACTGTATGTTAGGGGGGCTGGGGGAGGGGGTCGTATTGATAACATGGGACTGTATGCTGATGGAGGCTGTCAGAGGGATTGATGCCATTTACATGGCACTGTATGTTAGGGGGCTGGGGAGGGGGTCGTATTAATAACATGGGACTGTATGCTGATGGAGGCTGTCAGAGGGATTGATGCCATTTACATGGCACTGTATGTTAGGGGGCTGGGGAGGGGTCGTATTAATAACATGGGACTGTATGCTGATGGAGGCTGTCAGAGGGATTGATGCCATTTACATGGCACTGTATGTTAGGGGGCTGGGGAGGGGTCGTATTGATAACATGGGACTGTATGCTGATGGAGGCAGTCAGAGGGATTGATGCCATTTACATGGCACTGTATGTTAGGGGGCTGGGGAGGGGGTCGTATTGATAACATGGGACTGTATGCTGATGGAGGCAGTCAGAGGGATTGATGCCATTTACATGGCACTGTATGTTAGGGGGCTGGGGAGGGGGTCGTATTAATAACATGGGACTGTATGCTGATGGAGGCTGTCAGAGGGATTGATGCCATTTACATGGCACTGTATGTTAGGGGGCTGGGGAGGGGTCGTATTGATAACATGGGACTGTATGCTGATGGAGGCTGTCAGAGGGATTGATGCCATTTACATGGGACTGTATGTTAGGGGGCTGGGGAGGGGGTCGTAATAATAACATGGGAC
>JAKVIS010005342.1:0-12262 GCA_033119425.1 Bufotes viridis | reverse complement strand
AGGGATCGCAGGAGGGTTGGTGCTCTTTCTCTGGCTATCTTGCCTTTGCAGTTCTGCCACTTTAAGGGTCAGATGCAGCTTAACTAATACACACGTTACATGGCCTCTATGGTAGCTCCACTGAGGTGTCTTTGTTTGCTCACTCAGGGAACAGTTGCTGCATGGCGGTATATGCTGGACCTCCGCTCCTATAATGTGCACTTTTCTGTGCAAGTTGAGGAGCGCTATCGCTTCGCCCTCTAAGGGTAATAGTTCCACTGTGGCAGGCGCAGCACTATTAAATGCCTTTTGTGCTGAGACATTATAAGAATTCTGATATCTCTAACTTTTTAGTCCAACCAGACTGTCTGTTACTCTGCTTTAATTTTTCTAGCGTCGTTCTATGGAAACAGTAGGCTTAAAGAGCACACCAAATGCTTAAGATAACTTCTTTATAAAAAAAAAAAAATCACTGAAATAAAGTGGCCTAAATGGGAGGAACTGCTCAAACCCCAAACACTGTATCGTGTTTCTAAACGGTGGAGCAGTTCCTCCGCATATGGCCCGCTGCTAACGGCAATCCCTAGCAAAAATGCATACAATGGAGGATGCCGGCGTGGACCACATGCAGCACAAAAGCTTGTGGATGGAAATATAAAAATACATAAAGCACTAACATTGTGTTGCACCTGGTAGCCCTTGTCACATGGTCTGTTATAGGTAGGGCTTGCAGCCTTATTATACCTCACATTGCATTAGTGATCCTACTATGGAAGTATGTGGGAGCTTGGCTGTGAGTTGGATCTGAGCACCTATCAGACCTTGTTCACACACCATAGGTAGTCTAGTGGTAGGACCCATGGCCACGCTGAGACACTTTGACGGTGGTGCAAAAGGGCTCGGATATGTTCCTGACTGGAATATGTTGGCGAAAGTCTCATCTTTTAACATCAGCTTGAGGGATTAGCCAGCATTGTTAGTTGCTTATCATTGTGGTGCACCTTTTTCGTTGATTTATAACTCTTTAACTTCTCTTCTTATGTAGCACTGCCACCTCCGCTGCAGAAAGTCCATGTACAAACATGTGTTAAATAAAGTATCACAAAACGGTGGTTCAACTGTTCAATATTGCCATTCAACATAAAACGGTGGATATATTTCTCTTCAGTATCTGTACTCTCACTTTAAGTTATTTAAGCACTTTATGATTAGAGTTGAGCAAACACCTGGATGTTCGGGTTCGAGAAGTTCGGCCGAACTTCCCGAAAATGTTCGGGTTCGGGATCCGAACTCGACCCGAACTTCACCCCGAACCCCATTGAAGTCAATGGGGACCCGAACTTTTGGGCACTAAAAAAGGTTGTAAAATAGCCCAGGAAAGGGCTAGAGGGCTGCAAAAGGCAACAAAATGTAGGTAAATCCCCTGCAAACAAATGTGGATAGGGAAATGAATTAAAATAAAATAAAATAAATACAAATTAACCAATATCAATTGGAGAGATGTCCCATAGCAGAGAATCAGGCTTCATGTCACCCACCAATGGAGAAGGCCACTTTCAGATATTTAGGCCCCAGCACCCAGACAGAGGAGAGAGGTTGCATAGCAGAGAATCAGGCTTCATGTCACCCACCATTGGAACAGGCCACTTTACGATATTTAGGCCCCTGGCACCCAGACGGAGGAGAGGTTTATCCAACTTTGGGTTGCTCCGCAATATAATGATAAAATTAAAAAAAGAGGATTGAATGAAGAACTGCCCTGGAGTTCAAGAATATATGGTTAAGGGGAGGTAGTTATAAATGTCTATTCTGCACAAGGGATGGACAGGTCATGTGGGATCCATTTCTGGTTCATTTTTATAAACGTCAGCTTGTCCACATTGGCTGTAATGACGCCCCCTGCCGTGCTGAATACACGTTCTGACAAAACGCTGGCCACTGGGCAGGCCAGCACCTCCAAGGCATAAAAAGCTATCGCTGGCCACATGGACAATTTGGAGTCCCAGCAGTTGAATGGTGTCGAACCATCAGTCAGTACGTGGAGGGGTGTGCACACGTACCTATCCACCATGTTAGTGAAATGCTGCCTCCTGCTAACACGTTCCGTATCAGGTGGTGGTGCAGTTAGCTGTGGCGTGGTGACAAAACTTTTCCACATGCTAACCCTGCCCTCACAGGAGTTGGCTGTGACACAGCTGTGTTGGCGACCTCTCGCTCCTCCTCTGCCTTCGCCTTGGGCTTCCACTTGTTCCCCTGTGACATTTGGGAATGCTCTCAGTAGCGCGTCTACCAACGTGCGCTTGTACTCGCGCATCTTCCTCTTATGCTCCAGTGCAGGAAGTAAGGTGGGCACATTGTCTTGGTACCGGGGATCCAGCAGGGTTGCAACCCAGTAGTTCGCACACGTTAAAATATGGGCAACTCTGCTGTCGTTGCACAGGCACTGCAGCATGTAGTTGCTCATGTGTGCCAGGCTGCCCAGAGGTAAGGACAAGCTGTCTTCTGTGGGAGGCGTATCGTCATCATCCTCTGTTTCCCCCCAGCCACACACCAGTGATGGGCCTGAGCTGCGTTGGGTGCTACCCCGCTGTGAACATGCTTCATCCTCATCCTCCTTTACCTCCTGCTCATAATCGTCATCCTCCAGTAGTGGGCCCTGGCTGGCCACATTTGTACCTGGCCTCTGCTGCTGCTAAAAACCTCCTTCTGAGCCACTTTTAAGCGATTGGCCTGAAAGTGCTAACAAAGACCCCTCTTTCTCCTCCTCCTCCTGGGACACCTCCTCTTCCATCATCTCCCTAAGTGTTTTCTCAAGGAGACATAGAAGTGGTATTGTAACGCTGATAATGGTGTCATCGCCACTGGCCATGTTGGTGGAGTACTCGAAACAGCACAACAGGGCACACAGGTCTCGCATGGAGGCCCAGTCATTGGTGGTGCTGTTCCGCAGTGCGACTCACCCGTGCGTGCTGCAGCTGAAACTGCACTATGGCCTGCTGCTGCTAGCATAGTCTCTCCAGCATGTGCAAGGTGGAGTTCCACCTGGTGGGCACGTTGCATATTAGGCGGTGAGCGGGAAGGCCGAAGTTACGCTGTATCGCAGACAGGCGAGCAGCGGCAGGATGTGAACGCTGGAAGCGCGGACAGACAACCCGCACTTTATGCAGCAGCTCGGACATGTCGGGGTAGGTGTGAATGAACTTCTGCACCAACAAATTCAGCACATGCGCCAGGCAAGGGATGTGCGTCAAACCGGCTAGTCCCAGAGCTGCGACGAGATTTCGCCCATTATTGCACACCACCAGCGGCAGCAACCACTCAGTGGTCTGTTGTTCAATACCCCTACACAACTCCTGCGCGGTGTGGTGCCTGTCCCCCAAACATATAAGTTTCAGAACGGCCTGCTCACGTTTACCCTGGGCTGTGCTGAAGTTTGTGGTGAAGATGTGTGGCTGACTGGATGAGCAGGTGAAAGAAGAGGAGGAGGAAGCAGAGCAGGAGGCTACAGGAGGCAAAGAATGATGCCCTGCGATCCTTGGCGGCGGAAGGACGTGCGCCAAAGAACTCTCCGCCTGGGGCCCAGCCGCCACTACATTTACCCAGTGTGCAGTTAGGGAGATATAGTGTCCCTGGCCGTGCTTACTGGTCCACGTATCTGTGGTTAGGTAGACCTTGCCACAGATGGGGTTACACAGTGCACACTTGATTATATCGGATACTTGTTTGTGCAGGGAAGGCACGGCTCTCTTGGAGAAGTAGTGGCGGCTGGGAACAACATACTGTGGGACAGCCATCGCCATCAGCTGTTTGAAGCTGTCTGTGTCCACCAGCCTGAATGACAGCATATCAAAGGCCAGTAGTTTAGAAATGCTGGCATTCAGGCCCAGGGATCGAGGGTGGCTAGGTGGAAATTGAAGCTTTCTCTCCAAGGTTTTTGAGATGGAGAGCTGAACGCTGCCGTGTGACATGGTGGAGATGCTTGGTGACGCAGGTGGTTGTGTCGGTGGCAAACCACTCGGGTCTTGTCATCAGAACATTGTTTGAAGAAGTGCCATGCCAGGGAACTCCTCGAAGCTGCCTTTGGGGTGCTCGGTCCCTGGTGGCGGTGGCCAGTAGCAGGCGAACTCTCTTGGCGGCGTCTGTTCTGCTTTGCCCCCTGCTCTCTCTTTTGCTACGCTGTTGACTCGGTCTCACCACTGCCTCTTCCTCTGAACTATGAAAGTCAGTGGCACGACCTTCATTCCATGTGGGGTCTAGGACCTCATTGTCCCCTGCATCGTCTTCCACACAGTCTTCCTCCCTGACCTCCTGTTCGGTCTGCACACTGCAAAAAGACACAGCAGTTGGCACCTGTGTTTCGTCATCATCAGAGACGTGCGGACTCCAATGAGGTGGTATTCCCATGTCCTCATCATCAGGAAACATAAGTGGTTGTGCGTCAGTGCATTCTATGTCTTCCACCACTGGGAAAGGGTTAGGTGGATTCCCTTGGGAAACCCTGCCCGCAGAGTCTTCAAACAGAATAAGAGACTGCTGCATAACTTGAGGCTCAGACAGTTTCCCTGATATGCATGGGGGTGATGTGACAGACTGATGGGCTTGGTTTTCAGGCGCCACCAGTGTGCTTTCTGCCGAAGACTGGGTTGGAGATAATGTTGTGAACATGCTGGATCCACTGTCGGCCACCCAATTGACTAGCGCCTGTACTTGCTTAGGCCTTACCATCCTTAAAACGGCATTGGGCCCCACCAAATATCACTGTAAATTTTGGCGGTTACTGGAACCTGAAGTAGTTGGTTCACTAGGACGTGTGGCTGTGGCAGAATGGCCACGTCCTCTCCCAGCACCAGAGGGTCCACTAACAACACCACGACCGTGTCCACATCCGCGTCCCTTACTTGATGTTTTTCTCATTGTTACCGTTCACCACAATAAGAAAAAAATTATTTGGCCCAATGTATTGAATTCAAATTCAGGCCTTTTTTTTTTACAGGCACCTAACACTATCTGGCTATCTATTTATGTACCGTATTACACTAATCCAGGCACAGCAGTAACCACAGATTTAGGGGAATATCAATTGTAGGCCTAGTATTTAGGCCATGGATGAAAGGTATCCTTTTACGGACAGATTTACACTTGGAGATGCACAGTAGCGTGTAAAAAAATATATAGGATTATGCTTTCAGCACTTGTATTTTAACACTTCGTGTAATATACCCTTTAATGGAAAGAAATACACTTAGAGATGCAAAACAGTGTTTGCAAATGTAGAGGATTATGCTCTATTTTAACACTTACTGTAATATACCCTTTAACGGAAAGAAATACACTTGGAGATGCACGCTGAGTGTAATATACCCTTTTACGGACAGATTTACAATTTACCTGCAAGAGCTGGAACACCAGATTTTGGGTATTGCTATTTTGGCAATTGAATTTCACCCCAGAACAAAATATATACTTTGACGGACACTATTAAACTTGACCAGCCACAGCTGAAACCACTGCTTTATGGTAATGCTATTTTGGCAATTGAATTTCACCCCAGAAAAAAATATATCCTTTGCCGGACACTATTAAACTTGTCCAGTCACAGCTGGAACACCAGATTGACGGTATTGCTATTTTGGCAATTGAATTTTACCCCAGAACAAAATATATCCTCTGACGGACACTATAAAACTTGTCCTACCACAGTTGAAACCACTGATTTAGGGTATTGCTATTTTGGCAATTGAATTTCACCCCAGAGCAAAAGCTATCCTTTGACAGACACTATAAAACTTGTCCTGCCACAGCAGAAACCACTGATTTAGGGTATTGCTATTTTGGAAATTAAATTTCACCACAGAAAAAAAAATATTTTCTTTGCCAGAGAGTATTACACTTGGCTAGCCACAGCTGGATCAACAGATTTAGGGGATTGCTATTTTTTTAAGTGAATTTCACCTCTCAAAAAATATAGAAAATTATATCCTGAGTTTCTAGGGGTGACAATAAGCACAGCCAAGCCCCTGATGTAGTATATAGCAAAAAAAAAAAAACTACTTTGGATGGATTAATGGACTTGGTGGCAGCTTGTGCTGGCGCACCACAAGACACTTAAATGGCCGCCGATCACCCCAGAAAAAAGTGACAGAAAAACGCTCTGGGCAGTCTGAAAACAGTGAGCAGTTAACTAGCAGAAGTTGAATAATTCAGAGCTGTAGATCGATTACTTCATTAAGTGTTTTTGATGAGTTAATCCCTGCCTAATCTCGCCCTAACAGCAGCTGCATCCTATCCCTACACTAATCAGAGCAGAGTGACGTGCGGCGCAACGTGACTCCAGCTTACATAGAGGCTGGGTCACATGCTGCACTTGGCCAATCACAGCCATGCCAATAGTAGGCATGGCTGTGATGGCCTCTTGGGGCAAATGCTTGTTGATTGGCTGCTTTGCAGTCTTTCAAAATGTGCCATAGAAATCGCCGAACAACGAACCTGAACCCGAAGTTTTACGAAAATGTTTGGGTTCAGGTCCGCGTCACGAACACCCCAAAATTCGGTACGAACCCCAACTATACAGTTCGGGTTCGCTCATCCCTATTTCTAAACTCTATGAGAGGTATATCTGAGGTTTAACTAATAGTTCTACTTGGTTTGCTTTTTTATGACTCATTATGATCTGGTATGAGTAGTTCGGTTTGTATGCAGTTTAAATGCTTTTATGCAATTTGGTTGCAATTTGGTGGAATTGTAAGTAAACATACATAACTAGTTCAGTATACAGTTCTGAACACAATACTAACAATAGGAATATTATATAACTGTTCTAAATACCTATTTTGGCCTCTTTGCTTCCATAAAACTCAGCTCTGACTGCAACTGTACGTCTGTTCAGCTCCTCTCCTGGTCTATAATGATTCCAGCTAGGGGAATTTCCCAGACAGGCCGAGTGTGAGGCTGGCTGTGGTTGGTCAAGACTCCAGCTCAGTGGGAGGCTGGCAGTGATTGGTCAATACTCCTGCTCAGTAACAACAGTTTAACCCTATGCTTTCTGCTGATTCTGCTGTGTCATTGAGCTTACCTTACATTCATATACTGAATCTTAAAGGCATATTATCTTTTCTGCTTCTGTGAGAACAATATATAACTGTTACATGACATCCAAAAACATTAAGTCACAGTAAATAATTCTGCTTTCGTCTTTAACATATAAACATATAAACTGTATTAAGGTTATTGGCAGGTCTAGCTGTATAAACATATAAGCCATATTAGCAACCTAGGACAGGTCTTAGCTAGCCAGCTACAGTCAGGACTTAGTCTGATTTCACTTTAGTAATGGTGAGAGGGCACAGCCCTGTAAGTAAAATTGTATAACTGTGGTATATGGCAAACCTACCTGTTATATTGGACATTTCACCCTCAGAGCAAGGGACACAACTATAGCAGCAGATGTGGTAGCCTCCATTAGAAGCTTTTCTGTATCCAGGAGAACATCTGTCATTACATCGCGACATTGGCACCTAGAATGAAAGAAAGAAAAAGGGAAAGGGACAAGCTGAGGTATTCAGTACAGAGACAACTCCATTGTAGTGATCGATGACAATCCCGGAGGTTGGGTGTAGAATAGCCCATCAATATTATAGTCCTTGAGATCACCTTCAACAACATGATTATTAGTGTTGAGCGAATCCAAGTCCACAAAGTGGACTTTGTTCTGAATTTTAGCATAAATATGATTCCCTGGGAAGCCGGATTTCCTTGTGCTTCGTTGTAGTGAATCGATTTAACCTGAAATAGTGCAAAAAATAATAATACTTACCTGATCAATTTGCTCGTGACGGGCCGGCTGTGGCCATCTTGATTGAACATCTCACACGAAATCCCATGCGCGGTGACATTTGATGTCCGGCCGGCATGATGAAGTCATTGGGGGTTGCGCAAGATTTCAAGCAAGATGGCATCTGGACCGTCATGAGAAAATAGATGAGTTAAGTATGTATTTTTTTTCATTTTACAGTTTTTTTCATTTATATTCGATGTCGCGATTATATATGAAAGTGGCATCTGAGGGGTACAATGATGGGGAGTGGCGCAATTGCGCCACTCCCCATTATTGCACCCACTAATGCACTTATTTATGAAGTCATTTGTCACAAAGCAAATTTCTTTGTAAAATTTGGCAAAACAGCTAAATTGAACGCTAATGCTTATTTATCATCCATAATATATGCATCAGACAAGATCAGGAGGTCCAGGATTTCTCTTATACTAGAGATACAGAAAGAAACCTCCCTTTATGCTAACAGTGACAATGTTACTGAGCAGGAATACAAATCAATCTTTAATCGGTTGGACAGAAGCATTCAGTAGTTTTCATTCGGTAATATAATAACATACAACACGGGGCATAATTAGGTTTGGTTAGGTTTTCTCCCTACAGTTTGGAAATCTCTGTCTGTTTTCTTTAGATAAAGGTTTGCTTACATTATAACATAGTTATTAGAGATGAGTGAATTATTTCCGACAGAGTGGAGAGGGTGTCAGCATTAAGGTTGTGTTGACATCACTGATTATTTTGCCTTTCCTCTGATCCGTCAGAACAATAACCCACAAAAAACGGATCCTGCCTGTTGAGCATCTGCATTCACTCGGTAAGGATTTGGTCAGTAATCCATTGCTAATGTCCCAGAAAAAAGGAGAGGATCCAAAACAGAGATGAAATGTGAATGAAATGCATCTTCTATGTTTTGTACCCACTCCTGTATTTGGCTACCAAATCACAAGCCAATTCTGATAAGACCATATTGGCCTTACAGCTGCTATACAGACAGGATCCATTGTGTGTCTCATTTTTCCTTCCTTCTGAAAGATCAGAAGAAGAGTCAAATAAATGATGATGTCAGACAGGCAGAAAGGCAAAATAGTGGACCAGTCATGAAGTTAGGAGGGTGGGAACAGCATGAGAAGTCCACAGAGTGGCCATAAGACATAGTGGTGAGCTGGAAGCAACACGAGGAGGCCACAGAGTGGCACAATGACAAAGTGTGGAGGTGGTGGCAGCAGCATCAGGAGGAGCCCACAAAGTGGCATAATGACAGTATGGAAGTGGTGGCAGCAGCATCAGGAGGCCACAGAGTGACTTAATGACAGTGTGAAGGGGGCGGCAGCATCAGGAGAACACAGAGTGGCAAGTTGACATAGTGTGGAGGTGGCAGCAGCAAAAGGAGACCACAGAGTGACCCAGTGAAAGAGTGTGGAGGTGGCACTGGGAGGCCACAGAGTGGCAAGGTGAAATAGTGGAGTTGGCAGCAGCATCAGGAGAGTGGTCACAGAGTTGCCCTATGACATCCTCATAAGGTAGAAGCAGCATGAGGAGGCCACAGAGTGGCACAATGACAGTGTGGAGGTGGCAGCAGCATCAGGATGCCACAGAGTGGCAAGGAGAAAGTGTGGAGTTGGGTAGCAATAACAATATACGCTGAAGATGGTAGATGAAAGTAGCACTTGGCATCAGATGTTTGGCATCAGGTGGATGGCAGCATCAGAATAGTAGTTGAGGCAGATAGCCAGAAGAAACCAGTATCTTTTGTCAAAGTGTTGGTGTGGCACCATGGATGATCTAGTCTGATGCATTAGGCATTGGTGAGTGGAAATCCTGGCTGATCCATGCCTGATATATCTTGACAAAGGTCAGTATCTCCACATTTTGGGTGAACAGGTAATTTCATATACACACACACACACATATATATAGAGTGCATCATGGCCGGTCGGTCTCCGCTGTTTTAAACAAAATAATGCCATAATGCCGCTTGAGGTCATTAAAGCGTTTGGATGCCATTATCAAGTGTGATCACAGCATCTAAAGAGTAAAAACCCCGGAAGTTCGTGCTTCTGGGCTTCTTACCGGCATCATGTGCAGCCAATGATGATGCCGGTAATTGGTTTCAGTACACTGGGCCAACATAAGAAATGAGCAATTCTCCTCTTTTCATTGGTCTAAAAGATCAAGGGTTCAGAGTGTAAAAAAATGGTTTTGTAGGCTTAAATATGAGCTTCAAAACCATAAAAAAGTAAAGAAACCTGTTAAAAAATATGAACTTTTAAATCCCCCCCCCCCTTTCTGTGGAATAAAAAAATAAATACATAAATAACAAAATATAAACATCATGGGCATCACCACATCTGAAAGCGCCTATACTATTAAAAATATAAAATATTTTTCTAATACAGCGAATGGCGTAACAGAAAAAAGGGTCAACATGGACAAATTGCAATTTTTTCATTGCTATTCGTACCCCAAAAAAGTTAATAAAATGTAATCAAAAAGTCATACATAATTTAAAATTGTATCATTAAAATGATATGGGAATGTTGTGGGAATAAAACCTGTAAAACAGTTTTTCTCCTGCTTCCCACTACATTGTATGCCATATTAAGAAAGTACAACTTGTCCCTCAAAAAATAAGCCCTCGTGCGGCTTTGTGTACGGAAAAATAAAAAAGTTATGACTCAAGAAAGATAGGGAAAATGAAAAGTCATGTGACTCTCTCCCTGCACTAAATTCACTGCAAAATGGAGACCATGGCAGGAGGAGACTTTTTATATGACTGTTACATCACAGGGGCTTGCTAGCTGCTTCATGGCCTTATGGGTGCTCCCTCATTCCCGGGCTTCTTACTTGCTCTTTTTAACATGTGCAGCAGCAATTTTAGAAAAAAATCACAAGGAAATTCGACTTTGTGACAGATCAAAATTTTCCTGAAATTCGAATCGAATTCAACTTGGTCAACTTCGATTTGCTCAACACTAAGGGCTCATTCAGACAGCCGTACAAATGAGTCCGCAATTTTGTAGAACATGTGCGGACATATTCATTGTAATGGGGCCGCAAAAGATGCGGACAGAACACCGTGTGCTGTTGTAGATAATTGGGCGGCACTGCTTGAGATGTGGGTGCACGGTCAGCGGGCGTCGCCCCAAATGCTTCAAATAAAAGGAAAGACCGGCACTCCTCAATTGTTTCTTAGTGTAATTCTTTATTCGCCACTCATAAAGAAAGTGACGCGCGTTTCGGCACGTGTAAGTGCCTTTGTCAAACACATATAGAGCAGCAGAGTACATAACTTAGAACATAGGTGTATGTTTAAATAGCCCGCCCTCAGTCACATGACCAGAAGAAATCGGGTCATGTCATTGTGACATCATGTCGGCAAGGTAACTGGGATAGTTTACAAACACTATCACCAGTGTAACTCAGGCAACGCAGGGAATAATCATGATCCTCGATTCTTCTCGGTGATCGCAATAAAGTAATGTTTCAGTTACACCGCGGAAACACATAACGAGTTTCAGGTTACATTGATAAATCAACAAAGATGAATACATTATGACTAGATATAGAACCTTAGAGAAAACTGGTCACTGCGTACTCTTGACTTAACCCTTTGGGTGTCATCGTCTGTAAGCGGTGAATCCAGTACGCCTCGCGTTTGAGTAACATCGCAATTCTGTTTCCTCCCCTCCTAGGTTGCAAAACCTCCTCAATTATTTGAAAGCGAAGCTGGGACACATTATGTTTCTGTTGATGAAAATGCAATGGAATAGGTAATAAAAGATTTTTATTGCGAATTGTTGATTTGTGCTTTGCGAAGCAGTCCTTCACGCGCATCGTGGTTTCACCTACATAGCAGAGGCCGCAGGGACACTTCAACAAATACACAATGAATGTGCTGTTACAAGTAAAATGTCCCTTTATTGGATGTGAGATGTGGGGGCCTTTTATTATACTAGAACAGTGAATGCAACTAAGACAAGAAAAGGTGCCTTTCCTAACGGTGGACAATACCATCTGTTGGGGCCCTTTTTGGTAGTAACAATGTCCGCCCTAATGATCTTATCTCTTATGTTCCCAGCCCGTTTGTAACATAACAATGGGGGACTCTGAAATTCGGGGATCTGCGGATAGGCCCTAGTCACTATGTTCCAGTGTTTATTAATAATTCCCCTCACACGGTTAATCCAGGGATGGTATTGCACGGCTAAGGGAGTCTTTTTGGTGATATTTTTCGCTGCCTGACGGAATTATCTCACATTTCTGTCTTTGTTGTTGTAACAACCATTCTGGATATCCTCTCTGCCTGAATTTAGTGGTCATCTCATCAAGACGAGTTTTGCGGGTAAGTGGGTTGCTAACAATTCTGTTAACCCTTTGAAACTGTGAGTATGGTAAAGAACTTTTAGTAGCTGGCAGGTGATTGCTCTCATATCGGAGTAGACTATTACGATC
>JAKVIS010005341.1:0-12202 GCA_033119425.1 Bufotes viridis | reverse complement strand
GGTGCACATATCCTGATGATGATGACATCCAGCCTCTAGCCATGCAATCTGCCATTGCCACAGGTGTATAACATCCAGCCCCTAGCCATGCAATCTGCCATTACCACAGGTGTGTAACAGCCAGCCCCTAGCCATTCAGTCTGCCATTACCACAGGTGTATAACATCCAGCCTCAGCCATTCAGTCTGCCATTACCACAGGTGTATAACATCCAGCCTCGGCCATGAAGTCTGCCATTACCACAGGTGTATAACATCCAGCCCTAGCCATACAGTCTGCTATTTTCACAGGTGGCTAGCAGACATGTGGTGATTGAACTCTTGATTTCCAGGCTTGTCAGAGGGAAACTGCCTTCCATCCCTGCCTAGGACCTGCTCTTGTCTCTAGATAGAGCCAGTCTCGATGCTTCATCCAGGGATGGAGCCTCACATTCCTACTCCCGTAGCAAACTAGCAGGGGATAGAAGGTTGTCCAAACCGGCAGGACTGTTCAACCACCCGGGGTGAGACGATCAACTGGGGGTCGCCATGATGCGATCTTGGCCCTCCTGAGGTTGGGGCTAGCGCTTAGGCTGCAAAGGCCTCCCAGACAACAACCTGGAGAACTGAAGACTGTAGCTCCCTCCAGAGCAGGACGAACAGCATCAAGGGCGCAGCAGAGACACAGAGAGGTGGAGAAGTTGGGCTTGGTGAGAGCTTGAGAATTAATACCTACCTTCAGACCTCAGATAACAGCCCAGCTCCAGGTGTACCAGGAGGCTGGAAAATAATATAATAGTTCCGGGAGAGGTTGAAATGGCTTGAGCCCAAGCTAGGCAGACCACTGGGCCAAAGAGGGTCAAAATTACAGCCAATATGAAAACCTGGAAGGAGGTTTTTCTATGGGGCTGAGCATCGATACGAAGCACAGCTGCTATACAATGATCGGTGCTGTGCTTGGCAAATAGCAAGAAGGCTCAAAGGAGTACCGATGTCTTTTTAAGTAGTTTCTGTCATCTCTTTGACATTATAGCTGCCTGACATTAGCTATGTGCTAATGTCAGACCAGCTTGATAATGTCTTTTTAGTAAAATCCGCTGTATATAGTCTGAAAACTTACTTTATATTATGTAAATTAGCTTCAGAGCAGGGCGCTGCCTCGCTCCTAGCGGCTCGATCCGACTGTCGCAGCTCGCCTTCACACTTGACTGACAGTGCAGGGCAAGCGATCCTCCTGCACTAGCCTGCTTCTGAATCGGCTGCCAGCGCCGCCGCTTGTATTCGGGCGCAGGCGCGGTGAGCAGAGGACAGCAGGCACCAACGTCCTCTGCTCACCGCGCCTGCGCCGAATACAGAGCGGCGGCGCGGGCGCGCGATTCAGAACGAGACAGTGCAGGAGGATCGCTGCCCTGCACTGTCAATCAAAGTGTGAAGGGGCGTGCCAGCAGGTTGCCGGACGGAGCCGCTAGGAGCAGGGCAACGCCCCTGCTCCTAGAGGCTAATTTACATAATATAAAAAGTAAGTTTTTCAGACTATATATACAGCGGATTTTTATAAAAAGACATTATCAAAGCTGGTCTGACATTAGCACATAGCTAATGTCAGACAGCTTATAATGTCAAAAGTTGGTGACAGAAACCCTTTAAAGAGCTGACCGCGGGGGTCCCAGAAGTCAGGCCCCCACTGATCAGATACTGATGACCTTCCTGGGGATAGGACATCAGTATCAAAATCTTGGAAACCCCTTTAATCCAGGATTTCAAACACAAGGATCTGACCCAGGAGGCGGAGACTTTGCAGAGCGTGCATTTGAAAGCCAGGCAGGTGTGTCTACAAATTGGCACATTCGATGAATAATGAGATCATCCATGAGGAATGTTGACAAAGATCCGCACCATGGATTCACCTGCCAGAATTGGGCAACTCTGCTTTGGGACAGAGTTATTTATAGAGAAAGAAAAATAAAAAAAGAAGGAAAAAGAAGAAGAAGAAGAAGAAAAAACAAGGTCCGATGAGACTATGCTATATATCACAGTTCCCCCCTGCTCTGAGATAACAAAAAAGTCAGATCAGGGTGTGAGTCCTGTTTGCCCCCAGGTTTGGCCTCTGAAGTAGAGCTTGAATAGGGGAGTGGGAAGAGTGAGCGAGGCCAAGTAAATCAGCTGATGGGGTAACCTAGAAGTTGGTTGATGGTGTAGGCGGTAGGGCGAAGGTCAGGGAGGACCGGAAGTCAGCTGATTCCCCAAATCCGGAAGTCAGGTGGGTCAGAAAGTGTGGCGGAAGCGTGGATAAGAATGAGAAAGGCTTTGGTGCTGGCGTCAGTGGGTGGGGGAAGTGTTCCAGTGCCAGAAGCAGCACCGGTAACCTTGGCGGGCCCCTTTTGTTTATGCTGCCACAAAGTAGTTTCACGTTACATGCAGGCAGAGGGGTCGCTGGGGTATCCCTTCTCCTAAGCAGCCTATTTTAGAACCCGGAGCAGTGGCAAAAAGGAGCAGATCAAGTGCCGGTTTGGACCGTATTACGCTGCACCAGTGGTAAAAACACCACAAACCTATGAAGCAGAAGGTGCTTTTAGAAACACGGAGGCAGCACTTATGACATCTGGTAATGTCTCTGGGAAACAACCAAGGATGTTGAGGTCTCAGTAATAACAAGAGTATCTAGAATGACCAGCCCTTCTGGTGTGAAGGTATTTAAGATCGTGACTGTGGTGCCAGCTTGGTGTCAGAAGAAATGTCGACCATTTCTAGTGGCATGGCAATGATAAATGCCCTCCCAGAAAGAGGTTGGTGGAGCTGCTTCTGGAGATGGGCTTCAAGGCAAGTGACATATTTGCCCTGAAACATCCTTCTGGTACGACTGAGTTTGACCTCGATGTATTCTGAGGGAATTATGAGATGATGAAGAACCAGCCTGGTTGGCAAAATTTAGCTGTAGAAGCAGTTTGTCGCCAAAATAGGTTCAAGAGCGCGAATATTTTGACCCGTAACAAGTCACTTTCTTGTTCTGACATCATGACCTGGTTAGGGAGATATGGCGATGTTATGGAGACGCTAAAGAAAAATCTAGATGAGTGGACCTTTATGGTCAAACGTAAACATATGGACCACTCTCTGTCCCACGTTCCATCATCAGCCTTCCTTGGCAGAGATCGTTTCCTTGTCTTCTACCAGGGGCAGCCGAGGCTGTCACAAGTGTGGCGAACCTTCACTTCTGAATGCCAGCTACCAAGTGCAGAAGTACCACAGTGTACAGCAGCTGTAGTGAAGTTCCTCTGTTAGTGGGAATAACTGAGTCCCAGACAGTTCAGGTAAATTGTCAATGTCTTTACTTAAGGGTTGCAAACGTTCCACAACATCAGGCAGATCCCTCTGCCGGCCACACACTTCAACAGGGTACAATCACCTTTCTGTCACAGCAGACCTTTCCAGTAAGCATTACACCAACGGGCCATCGCTGCAGGACATGGATAATATATCTCTTGATCCCTGCGCCCTTCCCGTGTTTCTCCTCACTCAGGCTCTGCTCTCTCTGTCCTCAGCCCTGTCCGGCTGGTATCCCGTGATTCTCTACTCTCCTGCTTTCTTCCTTAGTTTCTCAGCCCGGCCTAAGGGTATTATTCCACTTGGCCCTAGGAACTGGCGTCCTCCTATCTCCGGCTGTATATATTCACCTCCAGGCAGGACCCTTCCGGCTGTTTCCTCAAACTGCACACCCTTTCCCAGGCCGTAGGCCCAGGTTTCCCTGTCTTCACCAGGCTCAGGGGCCTGAACTCCACTGCTCCTCCCCTCACTAAGCCTTTTATACCTATACTAGGGGTCCCTCTAGTGGCCAACTCTCCTCACTACACCCCTACCGGCTTACAGTGATCAAGAGACATTATAAATGACAATTTTCATTTATATATAACAATTCAACAATAACAGTCAAATAATATGTTCCTTTTCGTACAACTTTCCTAAGAAACAGACGCTCCCTCTTTAACCCTCCCATACATCAATTACACCTCTTACATTCCCTGCCACTTAACTTGAGCATGTCCCCGTGCTCCCTAGCTCTACCTATCCGGCTCCTGTGAATAAAAAGTTAGCAGGCACATATACGCATATACCCAACAAGGCATAACATCTGCTCTCAACTTTTCACATCCGATTCCACTGGCAAGGGATAAAGTTCAATGACAGGGGCGCCGTCCTCTTCCCACAGGAAACAGGTCTGGAACACGGCGTTGTCCTGGCACAGCGTACGCCAGGATAGTCCTTAATACATACAACAGTCCTCATATTATATGAATATAAAACACAGAGGTCCACACCTGAAAGTCCACCTCTGGGCACCTTTACCTTAAAACAGTTGCAAACACCGTATGTCAGCAGCATTTATCTAAAACAATACCAGGGGCACGTTATCCTGGCAAACTCTGCGGTCCCTATAAAACGCTGACATACGCAGATCCCTGTCAACCTGAAATGGGGGTTAAAACAGGGAAATAAAGTGCAACTAGCACAACTGGGACACAACATAATGCAACAGCAGGTCCTAGGGACACACAAAGGTCAGGCTGGGAGCAGTGGTACTTCTGGGGCAGTTCCTATACAACGCTGCCACCGGCCGAACCAGAATTCCTTCAGCGCCGGCAGCCATCTTGGAAACACTTTTCTTCAATTCACTGACAGCAAGCCGCTCCACCACAGTACACCAATCACTCTGTAACGATCTAGTTCTTCACCCAGGCCAGCCCTACTCCACACAGCGCTTCTGGGGCACTTTAGATACACTTCCTTTGCCCAACATTAAATAAAAGTCACAGTCACTACTCACACTGGGCAGAATAGTCCAAGGCACGGAGTTCGCGTTTCCCTGCACCATAGAAACGCGTGGATCCTGCCGACTACGCCAAGAATGTAGCTACCTGGGGGTCAGGGGGACCAGGGCATGCTGGGTGTTGTGGTGCAGTGCGTCACCCACCTGAGAGGTATGCTATCGATGGAATTACGGATCCCTTCCGTCCTCTGATCAGCATGGTGGTGTCAGTGTTTAGCAGCTGTAGTGAAGTTCCTCTGTTAGTGGGAATAACTGAGTCCCAGATGGCTCAAGTAAATTGTCAATGTCTTTATTTAAGGGTTGCAAACGTTCCACAACATCAGGCAGATCCCTCTGCCGGCCACACACTTCAACAGGGTACAATCACCTTTTTGTCACAGCAGACCTTTCCAGTAAGCATTACACCAACGGGCCATCAATGCAGGACATGGATAATATATCTCTTGATCCCTGCACCCTTCCTGTGTTTCTCCTCACTCCGGCTCTGCTCTCTCTGATCCAGTGATTCTTTCCTTCCCTGTTCTGTTCCTTAGTTTCTCAGCCCGGCCTAAGGGTATTATTCCACTTGGCCCTAGGAACTGGCGTCCTCCTATCTCCGGCTGTATATATTCACCTCCAGGCAGGACCCTTCCGGCTGTTTCCTCAAACTGCACACCCTTTCCCAGGCCGTAGGCCCAGGTTTTCCTGTCTTCACCAGGCGCAGGGGCCTGAACTCCACTGCTCCTCCCCTCACTAAGCCTTTTATACCTATACTAGGGGTCCCTCTAGTGGCCAACTCTCCTCACTACACCCCTACCGGCTTACAGTGATCAAGAGACATTATAAATGACAATTTTCATTTATATATAACAATTCAACAATAACAGTTAAATAGTATGTTCCTTCTCGTACAACTTTCCTAAGAAACAGACGCTCCCTCTTTAACCCTCCCATAAATAGCTAGTCATCAATTACACCTCTTACACCAGCGGGGCTCAGTTGCTCCTGGGGCCCAAGGCAGCTGCCCCTGCTTGGTGGCTGGTGGCCCCGGAAAGAACTGGGTCGGGGCAGCTGCCAATTGTCCCACGTTAAAGATGGCTCAGAGACTGTTTTAACATGCTTTAACGTAGCCAGCCCACCCCATACATTGTTCCAGGCTTGTATGGTGGCAGTTATGTGGAGACTTTGATATAGATGGTGCTCCTGACAAGTTGTCAGAAGAGTCCCTCAGTAGTGCAGCCTCAGGCTTTGGCCTTTAAGTGAACTACTAAGCCTAGAGGTAAGATATCAATGAAGGGTTAACTTTTCCTGTTTTCCAGGCTCGGGGCAGGGAGCGGTTAATGTGTACTATTATTATTTTTTTGTCGGTCCTAATTACTTGTCGTTTCTGTCCTTTTAGTTAATTATTAAACAAGTGGAAACAATTTACCTTTATGCTAATGAATCCTCTGATTTCCTGAGAGTAACCGGCAGATCAGACTGTGCAAAGTGCAGCAGTGCTGTGTACACTAAACGGGCCACATCTCAGCAGAGGAGCTGCAACGACCGTGTAACAAGTGGGTCATTTAGAGGGGTTTTCTAGTGTCATGTAAGGAAATAAAATCTTAAAACTTTCTAATATGTATGCCGTTTTCAAAATCTTTGCCGCCTGTCAGTGAATTAGGACCCTTGTATACATTCAAAGCCTATAACTCTTTACATAACTATCACTGGTCTCAGCTGAGAGGTGGATACAATTGCATCCAACTGCTACAATGTATCAGTGCCGCAGAGTATTGTCTACACTGGATACAATTGAATCCACTTCTCAGCTGAGATCAGGACTAGCTACATATAGGGTTACTGTCTGAATGTAAACTAGAGTGTTCTCGTTCACTGACAGCAGGCAGAGATGGTGAGGCATTGAAAGGTAAAGCATCTTTGCGGCCCCATTGAAGTGAATTGGTCCGGATCCAAGTTGAAAAAATGCAGCTCAGATGCGGACCCAGACAACAATTGTGCATGAGCCCTATGAGTGAGGAAAAAACGGAATGTACACAGACGCCATCCGTGTACTATCCATGTGTTATCCGTGCGCTAACCAGAGACGGTCATGTGAACAATCCCTAGGTAACAGGAAATGTTACACATAGAGGTGAACGCGTTGAAATTAATTACGAGCCAGATTCTAACGAATCTATCAAAATAATAAATTACAGTACGAATACATTCAACCAGCGAAATGTGTCCCAATCACCCGGAAAATTTAGGTATGACACTCTGAGGTTTCCTAGGTGTCGGCAGGCCATTCCCCGAGGGAGGTGGCGGCAGGCCATTCCCCGAGGGAGGTGGCGGCAGGCCATCCCCCGAGACAGGTGAAGGCAGGCTATTCCCCGAGGCAGGTGGCGGCAGGCCATTCCCCGAGGAAGGTGTCGGCAGGCCATTCCCCGAGGGAGGTGTCGGCAGGCCATTCCCCGAGGCAGGTGAAGGCAGGCTATTCCCCGAGGCAGGTGGTGGCAGGCCATTCCCCGAGGCAGGTGTCGGCAGGCCATTCCCCGAGGGAGGTGTCGGCAGGCCATTCCCCGAGGCAGGTGTCGGCAGGCTATTCCCCGAGTCAGGTGGCGGCAGGCCATTCCCCGAGGCAGGTGTCGGCAGGCTATTCCCCGAGGCAGGTGTCCGCAGGCCATTTCCCGAGGCAGGTGTCGGCTGGCCATTCCCCGAGGCAGGTGTCGGCAGGCCATTCCCCGAGGCAGGTGTCGGCAGGCCATTCCCCGAGGCAGGTGGAGGAAGACCATTCCCCGAGGCAGGTGTCGGCAGGCCATTCCCCGTGGCAGGTGGAGGAAGACCATTCCCCGAGGCAGGTGTCGGCAGGCCATTCCCCGAGGCAGGTGTCGGCAGGCCATTCCCCGAGGCAGGTGTCGGCAGGCCATTCCCCGAGGCAGGTGTCGGCAGGCCATTCCCCGAGGCAGGTGTCAGCATAATGCGACACCTGCCTAGTGCTGTATATTCTTTTTTTTAGAATATTCGTCATTTTTTCCAATTTAATGTGAACCGTCATTGGCCCAAAAGCAACTTAAGCAGGGGGGAATTATGACTTCAGATGGAAATATATTATAATATATGGATATATTCTACAGTGCTATATACTCGGGTGTTAGAATATTCGTATTGCGCGAATATTACATTGCCAATTTTTTGCAATCAAATAGATTAATCTTGAATACGAATATTCACGAATATATAACTAATATTCTAATGAATGTTCGTCAAATATCGCAAATTCGAATATTGCCCCTGCTGCTCATCACTACTGAGGAGGAACGTGGGCACAGACGCGGTGGACTGTGGCTATATTGTGGAGGCAATGGCTACTATGCTGTACCTTTCCTAAGAAACCAGAAAACTTCAAAGCCTAGGGTCAGTAGAGGTGACCCTAAGCGAAGATCAGCCCTCTCTATCCCCGACTTTGTGACTCTTTCATTTGGAGGTACTCAGTTCACTATGTCGGCCATCCGTGATTCTGGTTCTGCAGGCAGTTTCTTTCATCAGGCTATGGTGGATCAGTACTAAATACCAGTTCAACACCTCAAGAAATCCCTGATGGTGACATCTGAGAAAACATCACTTGTGGTGCTTCTAGAACTGTCCAACTATATTCTGTTAGGGCTGCAATAGCTCTAAAAACACAACTCTACTATGGTCTGGAATTCTGGTCAATTGCTATGTTGGGACTCAGCCCGCTATAAAAATGCTTAGACTCAGTTCGACCACCTGTACCCCAGAACTTGAAAGATATGCTGCATGCCACAACTTTACTGACATCTTTGATAAAAAGAGAGACCTTGCCACTGCCTAGGCCTGATTGTCCTATGTACCCGATTCCTGGATCCTAACCTACTCGAGGCAGGTGTATTTGCCTGCTTGTGTGAAGCCAAACTCGACCTGCACTGGGCCTAAAATTTAATCCCGATCCATCAAGGCAATGAATGGAAAGCTGCCTTCAACACCAGAGATGGACACTACAAATACCTAGTGATGCACTTTTAATTGAGTAATGCCTCTGCGGTATTTCAAGAATTTTTAATGGTGTCTTCAAAGACCTTTGGAGACCTTCGGTATGTCTGTGTTTTGGCATATCTACACGATATTTAGATTTTTTTTTTTCAAATCTTGTGAATAACTAAAAACAAGTGCTGAAGAGACATTTTTTTAAAAATCTTCACACCTGTTCCTTAGGTGCCTCATTTCTGTCCAGGGTGACCAGCTGGATTCTGAAAATTATCCGCTGTATTGAACTGGCTTCATCCATCTGGTTTGAAAGCAATTCAATTCAACACTTTTTGGGTTTAGCAAATTATTATAGACAATTTCTCATCGTTCATAGTACCTATCTCAGCTTTGACCCATAAGGGAGCAGATGCTAAAAATGGACCCCTGAAGCCTATACAGTTTTCTGGTCTTTTAAAAAGGCTCTCTCTTCAGTTCCAGTTCTGCCCATGTACCAATAGGCATTATTGTGTGGAAGTTCATACATCTTCTACAGGTGCTGCGGCGGTTCAAACTCTTGAAGGAGCCAGCCGTCCAGGGGCGATTTTCACAGACTATAAAAATCGGAATATCTCCACTCTGTACAGTAGCTTGTTTTTTGTTTGATTTAATGTTCTCCTTCCTTTCCATGCCACAAAAATATTAAGGTTAATGCCCTTTGAGATCAACAAGTTATCATAGACCCAGCGAGTTACTAGACCACTGTGCTAGTAACGGCGCCTGGAGGGCAGTTCTTGGCTGCAGGATCGGGCCACAGGCTCGCACCCTCATGGCCCACCCCTGTAGCCGAGGCTGTCACTTGGCTGTGGTCAGGTCATGCGCTTGCTGACTTGCAGCGGTGGACAGGAGAACTGCTCTCATATCAAGTGCCGCTTCCTACAAGTCACCAGCTTCACTGGGACAGTTAGGACCAATCCATCTGCCAGAAAGTGAGTGTCTGGGCTTGGCGGTGGTAACTTTGGCTTCGGTCATTTAAATCAGGCATTGTGTTCGACAGCCCCGAGCATAACTGGTAGTCCCCAACAGGGAGGCTATAGGCTATTTCCTGTCAGGTACAATGAGGTCATGGTTTGGTCACTGCAAGGTCTGTGCGGACATGGAAAGGAGGTGATCCCAGTGATCAGTAGTAGATTTGGAATGGGCAGGCGTGCTAGATAGTGAGCACTGCTCCTCTTCACTCTTAGACCGGGTTCCCATCACGGTTTTATTTACACGATTGGTTTATTTCCAGGATCCGTTTATTTTTTTCTGTTCCTCTGAAGGATCAGATAATTGGTTATGATCGGTGTCAAGAGAGTTGTTGGAGAAGCTGTTATCAGTGGGTGTTAAGGTGAGGACAACTTGGCTGAATTCTCGATTCTCAACCCCCATCTTGTATACATGCTAAACTCCATTTTGTATCTCTCTGATATGGATCTTAAAGTGTTGGTTGAGGCCAGTAGTTCTGATGGACAAGTCTTATCACAAGAAGTAGAAGCTTGCACATTCCGAGACACTGAACTCATAATGTGTTATGTGCCATATGTTTCCATAGGTCCTTTTTATAAGGCTGATGATCGGCCTATTAACTATGAGATTTTATTGGACACTTTTTCTCTATAAAGGTTTTGTATGTCTTGAATAAATCAGAGTAAGTTTGAATCACATCATGTCTGTGCCTCAGTGTACTGTATGTAATTGGGAGCCATCTAGCAGACTGGGAGGCCTGAGCCTCAACCTAAATTATTTCCTAATGGCATCGGGGGGTATTCTCTAATGGTGGGAGTTGCACAAAAATTGCTAAACTAATTTCTGAGTATTATTGATGGCCGACCATACTCAAAGACGTACAAGGCTACTTTTCAGCTTGTTCTACATGTGCCCAAAACAAAACGCCAAGACACAAGCCAACTGGTCTTGTCCCTACTTCCAGTACCTGAGGCTCCCTAGCAACACATAACTACAGATTCTATTACGGACTTGCCATCTTCTAGTTGCATCATTACGGTATATGCAATGTGGTTGATCAATTTTAAAAAATGGCACATTTTATACCAATGTCTGGCCTTCCGTCTGCTTCTCACTTGGCTAAGTTGTCCATACTTCATATCTTCCGCTTCCATGGCTTCCCACAAACTATCGTGTCTGACAGAGGTGTTCAATTTACTTTGAAATTGTGGAAGACGGTTTGCAAATTCCTGGATGTAGCTTTGGATATTTCATCTGCATATCATCCGCAATGGACAGGTTGAACGTGTCAATCGATACTTACCAATTTCCTGCATCATTTCACCAGTGAACATCAAGATGATTAATTTTCACATAATAATCATTTCAGCAAGTCCACGGATAAATCTCCATGTTTTTATTGTATATGGTCACCAACCCAACAAAGCTTCACCTGTTTCTGCAAACTCTGGCGTACTGACATCTGCTGTATCTGTCGAAGCTGGCAGAAAACGAAAACTGCATTAGAGAGAGACGTTTGTAAATCAAAGTGCAAAAACTTCTTCAGTTTGACCAGGTGACAGCGTATGGCTGTCAAAATATATCAAACTCAAAGTGCCATCTTATAAACCGGTTCCCCGATTCCTGGGACCATTTAAAGCTGTCAAGAAAATCCATCTTGTTTATGTTAAATCTTCCTGCATCCTTGCGAGCACCAAACTCTTTTCATGTATCTCTGCTCAAGCCCGTCATCTTCAACCAATACTGTAAAGGTTCAGCTCAAACGTCTTCTCCAGCCAGTGCCGAAAAATTCCTATGAAGTCAAGAGTATCCTTAGTGTGAAGAAAGTCAGAGGCAGGACATATTTTCTGGTGGACTGAAGGGGCTATGGTCCTTATTAGGGATGAGCAAATTGACTTTGGATGAAACATCGTTCATAAGTCGATTCACATAGAACTTTGCTCTAATACTGTACGGAGCAGGAGCTCCATACAGTATTAGGAATGTATTGGCTCCGATGAGCTGAAGTTATTGCTTGTTAGAAACCTTTCCCGAACTCGGGTTCGGTTCCAAGTGGTACCTTGCAACCGAACCCGAATTCGGGAAATGTTTTTTACAGTACAAATTAATTTATGAATAGTGTTGAGCGAACAGTTTGCACATTTTCAAAAAAGTTCGGGTTCGGGTTCGGTGTTCGTCGATTTCTTCCCGCTTTTCTGAAGGGCTGCACAGCAGCCAATCAGCTAGCGTCTTACTTCTGCTCCTAAGAGTCTCATCACAGCCATGCCTACTAATGGCATGGCTGTGATTGGCCAAGTGCAGCATGTGACCCAGCCTCTATTTAAGCTGGAGTCACGTAGCGCCGCACGTCACACTGCTCTGACTAGTGTAGGAGAGGATGCAGCTTCTGTGAGGGCGAGATAGGCAGGAAAAGTCAGCAACAGCACCTAATGAACGGATCGATCTG
>JAKVIS010005340.1:0-12270 GCA_033119425.1 Bufotes viridis | reverse complement strand
TTGTGTCAAAAGAAACCCTGCATCCATCCCTTTGGAACATAATTGTGTTAGTTCTTTATAATAAACCTCTGTGGGATCTCCCTTCAGTTTCACATATGTCATTTTACCATGTACTTGTCTGAAACACACTTGTTTATACCAATCGGTATCAAGAATCACCACTGCGCCGCCCTTGTCCGCAGGATGAATCGTGATGTTTTCATTATCCTGAAATTCTCGGATGGCTCTCTTTTCCTCTTTCATAAGGTTGTCACTACTCCTATTGGGCCTCATTTTTCTCAATTCCCTTTCTACGTTAGTTTTAAAGGTAGCAATATCCCTCCCCATCTCCTGTTTCGGGTATTTTTTAGATTTAAATTTTAAAGTAGTGTGTTGATAACTGACCTGTTTGTCATCTACTTCATGATTGACACTAATAGGGTTTTTCAATAAATTCTTCTTAAGACACAATCGTCTAATACATTTCTCCACCACAATGTATGTGGAGAATTTATCATGTTGGAGCAAATTTCAATCCTTTATTAAGCAGATCTATTTTGGCCCGTGTTAATGTCACCTCAGTCAAATTTACTATATTAGATATTTTCAGTGATGGTTCTGATGGTGTCTTCTTTGAGTGCCTACCCCTTTGAATCGATCTACATTTCTTCTGTCCCTCTGTGAATTGTTTGTCCTCTGTGACGATCCCGGAGGTTATAACCGTGTTGTGACGTGTGTGCCTTTTGGTACTGACTCCTCTGAACGTAATTCCGTGTGTTGTTTGGGGGTGAGTCGCGTGTTCGTGTCCTTCTTATCCTTGTTTTGTGGTGTGGGGGGGTGTAATCTAAAAAAAGTTGTGATGCCAGCATCTCATACCTATTACTTACATTGACATTATATTGTTCCACCATCTCTTCATTATTATCATTATGAACATTGTGTTTCTCCCCTCTTTCCTTACCCTGTGATTTCTCCTGTGACTTTTCCCTATCCATTTGGGCAGTATTAATATTTTTCAACTTCCTTGATTTCTTATACAGTATCTCCTTCTCCAATATGTCAAGATTCCTGCAAATTCTCTCATGCCATCATCAATATCAGGGAATTTTTATATCTCCTTCTAAAGTGTTGATATCTGTTCTGTGAGATCTTTTACTATAAGTGACCTCCTCTCAATCACCATTTTCACTAATATTTCTGACTGTGTCCTAAGAAATATATCCCAATCCTTTTTAAAGACTTCATCCAATAAATCCGCTGATGGAGTTTTTGTCAGGAGGAGGCCCTTCGGTATAAGCCCCTTTTCTAGGTACTGTGTCAGGGATCTAATTTCCCATTTGTTAAGTAACTGCTTATGCAGTATTTTTTCTAACTCTTTGAATATATCATCCCTGGATTTCTGTGGCTTGCCCGAAGGGTCCCCCTCAGTACAAAACAAAAACACATCAATTTTCTTGTATTTGCTGTCCAAGTGTTCCCATATATCCATAGCGACTAAGGCAAGGGAGCTCAGCCTAAAAGGGTATAATTAAATAAAATGCACAAATGTTTATTCGGTGCTATATTGGATGTCATTCTTTCTTCAACTTGTTGTCACATCATAACATATGGTGCTGTTTATTATAACAAGGTACTGTAGCTACCGGGCGCCAATACATTGCTGCCATTACTGCTGTATATAACAAGGCTGCTATTTGAGATATCATTAAGCTGCTATAAGTCATGGAGACACCACAAGTCGCATGAGAGTATATGAGATTATATGTCATGGATACAAGTTGCATGAGAGTATATGGATTGTATTAATATATTTTTTATATCAATAAATTGTTTTTTATTATAATTGAGCTGAATATCTGCTGTTCCTGGTTGACCAATATAGTGAGTGCCCCTCTCTTCCATAGTTTGGAGCACTTTATACACTGTATTAGACATATTAGACAATTAGACATTAAAACAGTGTAAGTGAATAGAGTGGTTTGGCACATATGGTGTCATCACTCGCCAGCATCTTTGGCTTTTCAGACATATTATTTATTCCCTGTTTGAACTGCATAGCTAGATGCATTTCACGCAGAAGCATGGGGCGTATCCCTGCACTGCTGTGACATCCTTTTTTTTTTTTTTTAACTCTGAAGCTCACAGAACAGATAAGCAAAAGGAAATCACACTTATTGACATGTAGGAGGTTCCTATGATGTTCAGAAGCTATGTAGAACTAGCTGTTTTATCAGGCTCAAAATTTTAGCTAGGTCTGACAAGTCCCCACTTCCTCTTAGCCATCTTCTGAGTCTCTGTTACCAGGGAAGGTTATTTTACTTTACATCTTTTTTTCAGGTAGATGCAGGCATATTTTGTAAATTAAGTAATTTATAAATTTCATTACACCATTCCCTGTTAAATGAAATGAAATTGTGTGAAAGTACAGTGTCTCTTTAAACCTGCTTCCTTCTGAAACCAGTCTAGGGCCACTTATTTAAATAGCACCTGCCACCTCTCCTGACATGCCCGTTTTAAAAGCTACATTGATTACTCACATAATAACAATTCTGGAACATCTATTCGTATGGCTTTATGTTGTGCCATTCCTTTATTATTTCTACTAGACGTTATTAATGAATTGCTAGTAGTCTGTAGTAAGGGTATAGAGGGGGTGTTAACCAGTTAGGGGGTGTCATTGCACAGTCTGACACTAGCATCACTGAGTGGATAATGTGAGACCGTGCAGGTAAACCCCCAACTGATTAACACCCCTCTGTACAATTACTGCAGACTGCTGGCAATTCATTCATGACTTCTAGAAGGAATAATACAAGAATGGTACCATATAGTCATAAGCATAGATGCTCCAGAATTGTTATTACATGGGAGGGGCATGTAGCTATACAAACAGGCATGTAAGGAGTGGCAATAGGTCCTCTTTAAATAATCAATGGTTGTTAATTATGTTTTATTTATTTATTATCACTGACATTTTCATAATTTGTTAATACAAAGATTTATTTGCTAATTAACGGATATGGTAACTTTTAGGTTTTGAATGGAAATCATCTTTTATCTACTGACCTGTTCAGTAGATTCCTATTATCACTGCAGGTAAGTGCTTCCAATAATATCTTCTTTTCAGAAACTGCTGTGGTAGAATGGAATTTCATCCAAATAAACTCCCAAACATCTTCATCCATTAAAGAAACTCCTGTGCAATACACAATGTCCCGGACATTTGGTGGAATGCTACAAAAATAAAAAGCACATAAAATATTAGATTTGGCTACAGACATAAAATAATAGGTGGAGATGTATCACAGACCAGTGTTTTAATTTAATCTATGATATCCCCTGCACTGCTATTAGACTCACATAATTTGTGATAATTAGGGGAAGGCTCTGCTCTGAGATGCAGCAGATTTCTGTGTTCATTTGCACCAGAAAACTGGCACAAATGAAGATATGTGTGCTGGACCTGCAGTTGCCATGCCCCCTTTTTGGAAAGTGGCAAGAACAGCATGCAAACAATACAAAATATTTTGTTTCAATTGCGTTTAAAAAATCACAAACACAATGCTTGCAACTTTTTTTTCCACAAGAAAATAATAAATCTCCACTCAAATGCTTTAGAATTAAAGTCTATAGACACCTATGAACACTATTTAATTGCATTGCATGCACTTTTAAAAGATAATAGAATTATATATATTTATATTAGAGATAAGCAAACTTTTTGAAACTTTTTTTTCTGCCTGATTCAGCAGTTTTAAAAAAAAAATATTATTTGTGTCTGAAATGATTATTTTTTTAAATCAAATATGGTTAAATTGGCCTAAAAATTGGTATCACATTCTGAGGTCTCAGAGGACTCAGATTTTTATCTTTTTATTATATCTTTTTTTTTAAAGAAATAACAACATTTTTGCTCTCTCTTCTTTTCCATGCCCATTTTAAGCTCTTCATTGTAATGACAACAGTAGCAAATAATGTAAGATTGACACTAAGATATATAATGGGGGGAAGATCCCTGACCCTAGTTATACTTAAACATATGTTAGTCAGAAGTAGCGTTGAGCGCAAATATTCGAATCGCGAATTTTAACACGAATATCACCACTTCTAGAATTTGCAACTATTTAGATTATAGTGCTACATATTTGCATTTGCGAATACTGTTGATTGCAAATATTCTAATCTAAGATGAATTTATCACAAAGTTATCGCGAACATCGGCACTTAGCAACATCCCTAGCAACCAATAGGAAAGTTGCCTACCCCTTAGTGTTTATCGTGAATATTCTAATCTCGATTTTTTTAACGCAAATATATTACATTGCAGATTTTTGCATCACTGGTCAGAAGAAACAGTGATTTGTTCTACACAAGCGCCCAAAAATTATGCATTGATGGGGGCAGAATGCCTGCCCATATTTATATACACACACGTGTTAATTAAGTGAGAAGAAATAGTAGCTTGTTCTGAAGTTAAACAAGCATGGAAATTCTCCTGTTATTTGGGAGATGCAGCAGTGCACTGTGATGTGGACAAAGTAAGGTATATAGGAGTAATAGGGGCAGTTAGTGTTGAGCAAAGTTATGAAAATATTGATTTAGCTGCCTCAATGAATTACAGAAAGGAATTTGCACCCTGACAAACTATTTTGTCACAAAGTGCATTTCTTTGAAAGTAGGGGGCGCAATGACAGGGAACCGTGATTGCATCTTCCCCCAGTCATTGGACCCCTCAGATGCCATGATCATAGCTGATCACGACATCTGATGTAAACATGGAGGCCTTTCACGGGTTAAAAAAATACCTCATCATGGATGCAGCCTACAGTAGTTGCCTTAAAAGACACAGAAATAAGAAGCACATTCTTGTTCCTCTAGTGGGTGGCTAGTTCTATTTCCCACTGAATCTGGTAAAGAAATTTAAGTCAGGTCCAAAACAATTCTACCTGAATCAAAAGTGCCCCAATTGGCCTGAAAATTGGTATATGGCACTCGTAGGACTCTTGGCTCATTTCACTGGACTTTTTTTTCTCTCTCTGTCTCTGCTTTTCAACTTCCTTTTATAAGCTCTTTAATACAAGGACAGAAATAGTAAATTATGTCAGAGTGATGTTGACATATATAGCACATAAACACGTGGTTGATGGTGTTAAACGGCCTGTTTAAAGAAAACTGATTTTTTTAATGCTTTTTTTTTAAATAAGAACATTCCAAAAACTGTCCCTTATTGGGGGCAGATGTTGTTTAAACACACATAGTGTTATTGGAAAAAGTGGCTTGTGCTAATAAAGTGGTCCAAAAAATATGCCTTAAATGTGTTATACCATAATTAATGTAAAGATATGAAAATTAGACATCATATAGTGCATGACAGTCTTTTTCTAGCAAAGCTAGAAGCAGCTCTGTACATCACATGGATCCAGAGATCTCCCCATTAATTGCTCTGCTAGATTTATATCAAGCTGGAAGCTCAATCAGAGTGTCTTTTATGCTACAGCTCAGGAAGTATGTCTATTCTGCTTTAGCTCTTTCCCTATCACAGTTTAGGAGGCAGTTGAAGGATTAAACTGAACATATAGTGGATATGAAAAGTATACAATGTCTAAAATGTCAGTTTTCTGTGCTGTAAAAAAATGAGACAAATATAAATCTTTTCAGAACTTTTTCCAACTTTAATGTGACCTATAAACTGTACAACTCAATTGAAAAACAAACTGAAATCTTTTAGGTCGAGGGAAAAAAAATATTAAAATAAAATAATACTTTAAACTAAGTCTTTTTGGGTCTATTAGCATGGCACAATTTGACTTTGCATGATTTGCCCACTCTTTGCAAAAACACTCCAAATCTTTAAGATTGCGAGGGCATCTCCTGTGCACAACCCTCTTCAGATCACCCCACAGATTCAGGTCTGAGCTCTGGCTGGGTCATTCCAAACCTTTAATATCTTCTTCTGGTGAATCCATTCCTTTGTTGATTTGGATGTATGCTTTGGGTCGTTGTCATGATGAAAGATGAAGTTCCTCTTCATGTTCAGCTTTCTAGCAGAAGCCTGAAGGTTTTGTGCCAATAATGATTGGTATTTGGAACTGTTCTATCTTAACTAAGGCCCCAGTTCCAGTTGAAGAAAAACAGCCCCAAAGCATGATGCTGCCTCCACCATGCTTTACTGTGGATATAGTGTTCTTTTGGTGATGTGCTGTGTTGTTTTTGCGCCAAACATATCTTTTAGAATTTTGGCCAAAAATTTCAACCTTAGTTTCATCAGACAATAACACCTTTTCCCATATGCTTTTAGGAGACTTCAGATGTGGTTTTGCAAAATGTAGCCTGGCTTGGATGTTTTTCTTCGTAAGAAAAGGTGCCACTCTACCCAATAGCCCAGACATATGAAGAATACAGGAGATTGTACCACACAGCCAGTACTTGCCAGATATTCCTGCAGCTCCTTTAATGTTGCTGTAAGACTTTTGGTAGCCTCCCAGACCAGTTTTCTTCTCGTCTTTCCATCAATTTTGGAGGGACGTCCAGTTCTTGGTAATGTCACTGTTGTGCCATATGTTCTCCACTTGATGATGACTGTTTTCACTGTGTTCCACGGTATATGTAATGCCTTGGAAATTCTTTTGTACCCTTCTCCTGACTGATACCTTTTAACAATGAGATCCCTCTGATGCTTTGGAATCATCGCTTTTGCTGTGGGATGCGACTAAGAAAATTTCAGGAAAGCCCAACTTAAGCAGCTGAACTTTATTTGGGGTTAATCAGAGGCACTTTAAATGATCGCAGGTGTATGCTGACTCCTATTTAACATGATTTTGAATGTTATTGCTTAATTCTGAACACAGCTACATCCCCAGTTATGAGAGTGTGCACACTCATGCTACCACATTATTTTAGTTTTATTGTTTTCTTCCCTCCACCTAAAATTTTTCAGTTTGTTTCTCAATTGAGTGGAACATTTTATAGATCACATTAAAGGTGGAAAAAGTTTTGAAATGATTCATCTTTGTCTCTTTTTTTATAGCACAGAAACCTGACATTTTAACAGAGGTGTGTAGACTTTTTATATCCACTGTATACAGCCTTTTCAGTGAGCAGGACAAAGAAATAAAAAAAAAAAAACAGTAAGTGGTGCTATACAGATATGTTTTATTGAATAACTCAGCGAATATGTAATTTTTTTTTATTATATGCAATTATAAAAGTATTCAGATTCAGGTGCTGATCTGAAAATTTTAGAATATTTTTCTTCAGATGCCAGTGCATATATTTATGCACACAAATGGTAATGTCAGAAAGATAGCAGGCTTGTTCTGAACAAGTTTCAAAAAGTTTGCTATACCAGCCGAGATGCCTGCTATATTTACTTACATGGTAGAAGCAGTAGCTCGTTCTGAACAAGAAAATTGTAGCAAAACTGCAACAGTTTTTATTTATAATGACACAATTACTACATACATATCCTGCTACGACACACTGTATATTGGTATTGACACACTAAGATACTCTGAATTACGCACTGATAAACAGTAGCAAGATTTTAACTGTTTCTAAAAAAATAAATAAATCCTGCAGCCTATAAAACATATAGGAACTGTAGAAGCTTTCTAAAATGTTATTTTGGGGAAAAATGCATAGAAATGGCTTATGCATAGAAAAAAGAAAACTCTCTCTTTAAATTATCTCTGTGCAGGAACTTCGTGCAAACAGTGCACGGCATGGAGTTATACAACTCCAGCAGCTGCTCTTACTGTAAGACACCCATTCCTAGTACACTAACCACCCCTGTGTTCTCCCTACTGATAAATACTTTCTACCCAGCAATTCAATTTACATAAGTAAATATATCCCTACACCTGCAATACCCTAAAATAGCTGGCTTGTGTCTGTCTGGTGTCTGTTAGAGAAATGGCAAATATATCCTTTCAGATCAGTGGCTAAGATAAAAATGGTATCTATGCTTCACAGAAAGTGCAAAACCTGATAAACCAGCCAATATCCATCCCCCTGATTGGCTGTCAGAGCTTTGTGAGCAAGTCTGCCTGCCAGAGCCCCATCTGCGTTCATGGGATCCATTATTTTCATCCTATCTGTCCTGTTTACTCATATTTTAAAAGTAAAATAGTGGGTTCCATTTTCCTTAACTCATCCGAAGCTAATCACCAAAACTTGAGATTCATTTAGCAGAAGAACTTTTCTGAAATTTCTGAAAAATTGGATTAATTTAGAACTAATTCACTGATCTTTAGTTTCTATCAACGTGTTTTTCATGTTCAGTAGAGATGATCGAATTTTATAAAAATTCGATTCACCGGTTGACCAAAATTTTGGGGAAAAATGCAATTCAATACGAATTTGTTTGTGGTGAATTTTGTTAAAAAATGACTATTTCCTGGCTACAGAGAACCTTTATAGTGGTGTAGAACACTGTGCGTTGCAGTAAAACTACCAAGAAGAAGATCACTCCTTTTACACCATCGTGAGCTGATTCAACATAGATGTCTACAGAACCTGTTTTATTGAACGCTTAAACAAGTAGAGACCCCTGACAGAGTGGAGAGGATGTCAGCAGTAAGTTTGTGTTGACATTGCAAATTATTTTGCACTTCCTCTGATCCGTCAGAACAATAGCCCTCAAAAAACGGATCCTGTCTGTGGAGCATTTGCTTTCAATTAGTCAGCATTTGGTCAGTAATCTATCAGTATTGCTAATGCAAAAAAAAAAAAATATTCCAATTAAATATTTGCATATCTTCTGTGTTTTGTACCCACTCTTGCTTTTGGCTACCAAATTATAAGCCAATTGTGATGGGACCATACAGGCCTTAAAGCTGCTACACAGACAGGATCAGTTGTGTGTCTCATGACAAATCAGAAGAAGGGTCAAATAAATAATGATGTCAGCGAAGCCAAAAAGGCTAAATAGTGGCCCAGTCATGAAGTGGGGAGGGTGGAAACAGCTAAAGAAGTCCACAGAGTGGCCCTTTGACATAGTGGTGAGGTGGAAGCAGCATGATGAGACCACAGAGTGGCCCAATGACAGAGTGTGGAGGTGGTGGCAGCATCAGGAGACCCAGAGTGGCAAGTTGACATAGTGTGGAAGTGGGGGCAGCATCAGGAGACTACAGAGTGGCAAGTTGACATAGTGTGGAAGTGGGGGCAGCATCAGGAGACTACAGAGTGGCAAGGTGACCTAGTGTGGAGGTGGCAGCAGCATGAGGAAGCCACAGAGTGGCAAGATGACAAGAGATTGTTTAGGTGGCAGCAGCATGAGGAGGCCACAAAGTGGCACAACAACGAGAGATTGTGTAGGTGGCAGAAGCATGAGAAGGCCACAGAGTGGCATGACAATGAGAGATTGTGGAGGTGGCAGCAGCATGAGGAAGCCACAGAGTGGCATGACGAAAGAATGTGGAGGTGGCAGCAGCATGAGGAGGCCACAGAGTGGCATGACGACAGAGTGTGGAGGTGGGTGGCAATAACAGTACTCACTGACGATGGTGAGTGTAAGAAGGCGCACTTGGCATCAGATATGTGGCATCAGGTGGGTGGCAGCATCAGAATAGTAGCTTAGGCAGGTAGCCAGAAGAAACCATTCAGTTTTGTCAAGGTTTGGGTGAGGCAGCTTGGATTATCTAATCCGATACATCAGGCATTGGTGGGTGGAAACCCTGGCTAATCCACGCCTGATTCATCTTGACAAAGGTCAGTCTCTCCACATTTTGGGTGGTAAGGTGAGTTCTTCTTGGGGTAACTATGGCCCCAGTCACACTAAACACCCGCTCTGATGCCACACTACTGGCCGAGATGGACAGCTTTTCCAGGGCAAACTCTGCTAGTTGTCCATAAATCCAGTTTGGCTGCCCAGTAGTCCAGTGGATCTTCAATGTGGGGTGGCAGGGTTCTGTCCAAGGAAGCCACCACCTTCTGGTTCAGGTCCTGCTCCAGGTCTAGCTGCTGCTGTTGGGGAGTACTTTCTTCACTGTGCAGGTGAATTAAGCTGCTCATTAGCGACTCTAGACTCTAGCCTGTTGCTGATAGAGCTGGTACTGGTCCTGCCACCCCACTCCTCACCAGCAGCCATGGCAGTAGAATGTGACCACAGAGGGCCCACCCTGTTCGGACCTGCAAGAGGATGGATGATGGCGCAGATAGGCAGCGGCCAACTGACTACCTAGAATGCCTCTCTAGTAGTTCAGTTTGTTTTCCCTGTCAGCGGGTGTAAAAAAGGCCCCCATTTTGGACCGGTAGTGAGGGTCCAACAAGGTGGAGAGCATGAAGTCATCCCTCTGCCGAATGGTGACAATTTGGCTATCACTACGCAAGCAAGTGAGCATGAATCGGGACATTTGTGCAAGTGACCCGAAGGGACTCCCTGCCTCTATCTCCACAGCATACTGCCATGGGTTGTCTGGGTCCTCTGCCTCATCTTCCTCATCACCCTGTAGAGCCTCTGGCTGGTCCTGCTACTGCTGATCCTCCTCTCCTGTCACCTGTGTAGATAAACCACCCATTTCGCTACACATTGCTTGTGCTCCAATGTCCTCCTCCTCCTCCAGTTCAGCCCCCACAAGGCTGATGTTTCCATGAGATATAGGCGCCACGTCTCCAGTCCCCTGACCAGCCAGATTTGCCAGCATCTGTTCCAGGACATGAAGCAGTGGAATTACGTTGTTCATCCTGAAGTCCTGGCAACTGACAAATAACGTGGCATTCTCAAAGGGCCTGAGCAAACGGCAGGTATCATGCATGAGTTGCCACTGGCTGACATTGAAGTTACACAGGGAAGTACTCCTGTCTGCTTGGATCATCAAGAAATAGTTTATGGCCTTTCTCTGTTCATATAGTCAGTTCAGCATATGGAGGGTGGAATTCCAATGGGTGGAAAAGTCGCATATCAGCCTATGTTGGGAGATGCCGTTCTGCTTCTGTAGCTCAATGAGGGTGTGCTTTGCAGTGTACAAGTGGCTGAAGTGCATGCAAAGTTTCCTGGCCATTTTTAGGATGTCTTGCAGATGGGTGGAAGACTTCAGGAACCGCTTGACAACCAGATTGAACATGTGTGTCATGCAGGGCGCATAGCTCAGCCCTCCTTGACGCAGTGCCGACACCATGTTCTTCCCGTTGTCGGTCACCATGGTTCTGATTTTGAGTTGTCGCAGAGAAAGCCAGGATTCGATTTCTTGATGGATACGGAGCAGCTCCTACCCTGTGTGACTCAGTTGGACCAGGAAAACAAGGTGCAGAACAGCATGACAACGCCATTTCCTGCACATTTGGTATGCTGGAGGGCCCCTGTGAATTGTCCCTGCAGTAGAGGCTAAGGTGGAGGATGAGGAGGCAGAGGCGGACAGTGTCGCAGGACCAACAATGTGGAAGTGGAAGCGGCATCACCTGGCCAAGTTGCTGGTGTGGCTGTGCAGGAACCACATTCACCTAGTGGGCCATAAAGGATATATATTTTCATTGAACATTTTCCAAAAAAAGGCTGTTTCACAAACAAATTTCACCACTAAATGGCTAATCGACAGGATAAGATTCATGCAGAAGAAAGTCAACAACCACCCATCAATTTTCCCCATAAAGGCTGTGTAAGGGATCTACTCTCTCCAGCAAGGTGGCGGTGACAGATTCGCTTACATACAGTACAGTTCAAATCAAAAGGGTGCTTTATTTTTCTTCACTCCAGTAATACAGGCAAGACCCAGTTAAACCTCACTCGGCCAAGTGAAAGACAGCAGCAAAAAAAACAAAAATTACATAAAATCCTGCCCGTGTGGGCCTGGCTAACATAGCACAGCCTATCTCACCTTCAGAAAAATCACACAGAGTCTGGCTGTTCCAGGCACAGCTCTCTCTGACTGACATTCTGGGCTGTGTTTTTATTTCCCCTTGATGATACCAGCTGGCTTCAGCTGAAGATCCCTCAGGCTAGGGGAAAAACTTGTCCTGGAATGGGGAGGGTGGATTGGGAGGTCCCACTGCCTCCTACCATCCCAATCCAATAAAATCCAGCCCATGAAGTAAAAAAAACTGTCTAAGCAACCTACACATTGCTGAGACCCTTGTAACAAATCTGGATTTTATTTACCTCACCCAGTTGAGGAACCTGGGTGGGATATACACTCCCTCCAGGACTTTACCACACACTTTGCCACATACCCCCCCCCCCCTCTGGGTATTTCCAACCCACAAACAGTGAGCCCTGGACAATGCATCTGCATTTCCTTGCATCTTTCCTCGCCTATGCTCCACTTTGAAATTAAAATATTGCAGGAGAGAAACCAC